>CAIGRK010374538.1:0-21236 GCA_903798315.1 Fraxinus greggii | reverse complement strand
CCAAGTTAGCCCTACATTTGCTACCTCGCAAAAGATAGAGAAATGGGCAAAGCATTGGCTTCCACAACTACACGACAAATATTTTAGGATGATTGAAAAGTTCATTGGATTACATAGGATGTTCAAATATCACATTTTATGCAGAGTTTTCATAAAGAAACACGAGATATTCCTTGCCCATCCAATAGTGCTATGGTCCCCCAGGCTGGATGTATTGGGATGAGGCCTAGCACAAGAAAAAGGGAAAATTTAGGACTGATTACATCCAACCCTCGGTGTAGCGTGGTTACGGAACCAAAACCTTCAAAAGTGAAGTTAAGAATCTTCGACCTATTTAAATGTGTGTATTTGTGTTCGTATCTGATTTAATTTTTTAATATGGACATTAAAATCACATGCGACTTTTTGCCGAATCGAACATAAATGTTTAGCCATTTGACATTTTTGCACTCTAGCTTTAAGTCAAATGAAAGTCATATTCAATTTTATCATCCGTGTTAACAGTTTCGATCACACTAGGACTCATATTCATAGATTTAAATCTAATGAATATGAAGAACCTCATAGTTGGAGGTTGGAAATCCCTTGCAATATCATGCGAAAGGTTGGAGGGGAGCCTAATTCTTCGTTCTTTAAACACAACTTTACTTTATGAGAGCATAGCTCATAAGGAGAAGGCTAAATTTGTTGTCCCTTAACTAACCCACAAATATATTTTTGACAACTTGACACATAACATTTTATAGCAAATGGAAAGATATTAAGGTGTAATGTGCCGATGTGTCAAAATTGTGTTGACATCTTTCCGTTTGCTATGAAGAGGAGATGTGCTGCCAAAGAGGCAATAAATTCGGGACAACCAATTTTAACTCCACAAAGAGGACATCTAGTTTTGAATTTGATATTCTTAAACCCCACTTTTTGAGAGCATGATTCGTACACATTACTCAATAGTCTCTCAATGATTCGTACACAGTGCTCAATAATATACTATAGTATAATATATAATGCTATTTTTTTTTATTTTTTTTTAAGGTTCAGTTAGCTTATGAGTAAACCATGATAAATTATGGTTATCATACAAAGTAATATGCTCATTTTCATGGAAAAAATGTGTTGTCTAGAAGAGTTAAAATGAACTGACTTGTCTAGTCTCGAGATGTCCCGATCAACTCTATTCGTGTAGTTTTAAAGACTCATGCGGCATACACAAGTGTGCAATGTGTATAAAAAGAACTCAACGATTTTCTAGAGCTGTCTGTAGGTTGTGTGACCTTAAAATTGTTCTTTTAAAAAACCGAAAATTACAATGTTTCATTTTACATTGTAAATATATGTTGAAGTATCTATTTCCCGTCAAAACTAAAAACCAACTCGAAGCAATTCAATACCATTCAATAAATGTTTTCATGCATTACATGAAATAGAGAACTTTTTGCCTAAAAGAATCTGCACT
The DNA here is from genome assembly GCA_903798315.1 of Fraxinus greggii. NCBI lineage: Eukaryota > Viridiplantae > Streptophyta > Magnoliopsida > Lamiales > Oleaceae > Fraxinus > Fraxinus greggii. Next base: position 19,780 of record CAIGRK010374538.1, on the reverse strand, counting down.
TTTTCTTTGTACAGAATTTGGAGACACCAAGAATGTGAAATGGACTATGATTTGTCATAAAGTACAGTTTACAGCTATAGACAGAGAAAAAGTTTGCCATGAAACTCCTTAATCCTAGTCCAGGTTATGGGGAAGAGCCAATTGCTTTGTCTAACGCAGAAATTCAACTGGTCAACTCAATTATTGTTTAAATTTGGGGAATTACTCTTAAATTTGTACTTCAAGCATATAATTAATTGTGAAATTAGAAACTGAATAGAATGGTTTTATACTGGATTCTTGGTAAAATTTCTTAGCATCAAATTTTATGGTTTGTTTGACGTCGATTTTTTTATGTATAAATTTTGTAAAATATATTTTTTAAGAACGTATGATTAGAAAGTCTAAAAAAAAAATTTATAATTTATGTGTAAAATTATTTTATTGAAACAATATAGAATTGAGATCGTGTTTGAAAAAATATGGATTTAAAAGAATCTCTATCAAATAGGGGCGTAGCGAAACCAAACAATAAAAAATTCCTTCCATTGTAAACGGTGACCTAAATCCCTTTAAGCCCCAAATTTTCTCGTAGATATTGAATATTATGTATTAGTAGATAAACTAGAAAGAATAATCTCTTTGAACTTTATTGATTTACTATTGTGATGATTATTAAGACTTAAAGTTTCATCGTAGGATGTCAATTTTGTTAAGAGGAGTAATTCAAATCGTTTATATTAATTTATATTTTGGTATTAACCAATATGAGATTTATCCTTGAGAACGATTTCATTGAACAAGATTGAAACGTGGAGGTATATTTATCATGTAACATTGAGTCTACTAGAAGTATAAACTCGGCCTCATTATGATGGCCTCGTTTTGAAGCAGCTCATTCTAGAGTCTACACACCCTAAGAACTTTTTTCATACATTTTCTCGGTTTCTCAAGTCAATTAAGGCCAACTTGTACTATGACTCGACGTGACACATTTTGACATATCTAGTCTCTTGACACTATGCTAGGTGGGAGAGGATTTGGTAGAGCTAGAGAACCAAGAATATTAAAGGAGTAGATAAGCAAGAATGCATGAACATTACTTTTAGATAGCTCCAACAGGTGATTTTATTACAGTATCAAGTAGTACATAGTCTGGGTTGTCATCCACTGAACTGTCCGAATTGATACGCCAAAACAGGGCCATACCTAGTTCTGGGGAGAAGAACGAATCATTGCTGGAGAAAACAACAAAAACCTGAAAGGATTATTGAATGTACAAACAAAAACCATCCAGCTCTTATTGCTCAAAGCTGGCACCAGCTCCCTACCCTCCTCAGCGTCCCCACTCTTTTCTCCACGAGTATATCCCTCTCTTCTTAATAACACCCTAGCTAACCCCAACCCCATCATGGTCCCTATATATATTACACCTCTTTCAAACTCATGATACACAAATACACAATAATATTTGAAATTTCCAATACAATGGCTTCTTTCTTTAAAGGGTTTTCAGAATTGTTCTTGGGTATTACTCTATTGATGAGTTCTTGCATGGTTGCAAATTGTGGTAATTTCTATCGAGATTTTGATCTAACTTGGGGAGGCAACAGGGCCAAGATTTTCAATGGAGGGCAGCTTCTTTCTTTGTCTTTAGACAAGACTTCTGGTTCTGGATTTCAATCCAAGAAAGAGTATCTATTTGGGAGAATTGATGTTCAACTTAAACTTGTTGCTGGCAACTCTGCTGGCACTGTCACTGCATACTACGTATGTCATATATTTTGTTAAACCACCTCATCTAAAAAGTTAATCTTAATAGAAAAAAATGTTTTTTGCAATTGATCAGGCTTATAATTTGTGGGATATTGTTGCAGTTATCTTCTCAAGGGCCAACTCATGATGAAATAGACTTCGAGTTCCTTGGAAATGTCTCTGGTGAACCATATATTCTACACACCAATGTGTTTACTCGAGGGAAGGGGGGCAGGGAGCAGCAGTTTTATCTTTGGTTCGACCCAACTAAGAATTTCCACACCTACTCGATCATTTGGAACCCACAACATATTGTGTAAGCACAAGCCTAGTCTTCTATTGCCCATATATGCATGCATGTCGCTCAACTTATTATGAAATTTCATCGAGATTACTAAATTGAGTCTATTTAAACGTTGGTCACTCCTTCCATTTCTGTTAGTTTTACTACTGAAAAAGTTATGTGGCCAATTTTCCTATCGTCAAGCTGGTAAGGCGTGAAAGTTGAGTCACTTGATTGAAACAAAAATAGAATACTAATCCAATTGAAAAAGAAGACAACCATCCCTCCCCAAGACCCCAACTATTTTTCATTTCAATCAAGTCAGATAGCTTCTACAATAAATTCCACGTGAGCATGCCACTTGGGATAACGGTCATGTTGGACTTCTCCTGTTAGTTTTAATAGTGTCACTAATCAATTTTCTTATTCCAGCTTCCTGGTGGACAACACTCCCATTAGGTTGTTCANTTCCTATCGTCAAGCTGGTAAGGCGTGAAAGTTGAGTGACTTGATTGAACAAAAATAGAATACTAATCCAATTGAAAAAGAAGACAACCATCCCTCCCCAAGACCCCAACTATTTTTCATTTCAATCAAGTCAGATAGCTTCTACAATAAATTCCACGTGAGCATGCCACTTGGGATAACGGTCATGTTGGACTTCTCCTGTTAGTTTTAATAGTGTCACTAATCAATTTTCTTATTCCAGCTTCCTGGTGGACAACACTCCCATTAGGTTGTTCAGAAATGCTGAATCAGTTGGTGTCCCATATCCTAGGAACCAACCTATGAGAATTTACTCTAGCTTGTGGAACGCGGACGACTGGGCAACAAGGGGAGGGCTAGTGAAAACCGATTGGTCGAAGGCTCCCTTTACAGCATACTACAGAAATTTCAATGCTCAACCATGTAGTGGGTCTTGCACTAGCAGCAATACCAAGTTCTCAAATGGGGCATGGCATAACCAGGAACTCGATGCTTACAGCCGAAGAAGACTAAGATGGGTTCAGAAGAACTTCATGATATACAATTATTGCAATGATTATAAACGCTTTGCTCAAGGTTTTCCTCCAGAGTGTAAGCAATCAAGGTTTCTTTAGAAAGCGTTTAAATTGGAGTCTGTAAAATTCTGCATTTCAAGATTCATTTCCTTCTTTGAATTTCCACTGTGTTCTTTACACGGTGCAAAATAAATTAAATTCTTTGTATCGTGTGAATTTGTTACCTTCAATGAGACTTGGTGATACCAAAGCTGTCGCTTTACTAGAGATGTCATCCAAATCAGGATCGGCTGCCTGATTTTGAGGCGGCTTGTACTTGGCAGAGCACTGCCCTTTGATTGGGCATGCTGGATCTTGTACACCCAAAATCACCTCTTACAGATTTACACACCTACGTTTAACCAATACGGCTTGCAAGCTTTCTTCAACTATTTATTTGAGACAATCCCTGCAGATAAAGAAATAAAATTCTCCTAGAAAGCAGTGATCCAAGCACGAAAATTATGATGCAAGAACTTTGCTACTGATTGCCTCGTAAACTTCAATTTATTATACACATCAGACAAGAATCAACACTTCCAGCCAGTTCAAGGATCATAATATGTATTGGATGGGATTCTACAGTGTTAACCGTACACCAAACTTAAAGGAATGACTAAAATTTTTCTTAAAAATATTCACCTAAATATACTGTCATTCGAAGTTTAGTGCACAATTGTATACCTCATTATCCATACTTAAAAAAAATTTAAAAAAAAATAACCAAGCATAATATCCCTGTTATTCACCAATAAGCATCAACATGTTGAACAAATAAGTTACAACTCAATTACTCAAAAGGCGTGATTAAACTGAAATATTAAACATTGATAAGATCTTGCTATCCTCTTTGGGCCCTATATTCTTGCCCTGTGAAAACAGGGTAAAATCTTAAACTAGTTCCAAGATTTTTTACAGTTTTCGGATGACACCAAGGCCTTATTTTCACTTCGCATGAATGTTACAGCTACGAACATCAAAGGAAAGTTACTCTGCACCAGCATGTGCTCGGGCAAAGGCAGCACAACACAAATAGCCTAATAGTGATCCAGACACATTCCACGTACAAAGATTAATCTCACATAACAGCTAAGTTTACAAGTTCTCTTTATTTAACCATCTATCCGGTGTTTCTGGACTAGTCGACACATCTGTCCTTGGAATAACTCTTTCCTGAATGTGATTGGCAAATGTAACACTTGGCCGCTGCAATACCTGTAGATAATACAATGAATTATGCTTATGAACAATAATAGAGAAAATTGGAGACTTATCTTTAGTTTTTAAGAGCAGTTCAAAATACAACTGAAGAGAAAATGCCACTTACTGGGATTCTGCAATGGATATTGAGGTCATAGTTCAATTGGCTGAGGCTTTCTTTTGCTCGATTTTCTGTTTCCAGAGCTTTATTGCATACTTGTTTAACCTGAGCCTGCATGGAAAAAAAAATCAAACTGATTTATCGAACTCTTTAAACAATGAGAGATGGTGGTAAAATAAACAAACATAAAATGAATACAAAGCAACAACGTGCGAAAATATTTTTCCTTTCCAATAGATAATTGTTTTCCATTGATGGTCATGAAAATTTTGGAACTTTAGTGTCCACGTGGATGTCTCAAATGCTAAGTAAATAAATGTGGTAATTTAGATAATAATGAAAGTACAAGGAAACAGAACTCGATAACAGCAAGAATCAGATGGTGTTTCAAGTAGGAAACTGTGAAGAGTAATGGAAGAAAACTTTAATCAGATTTAATATAAATTCTTGAAACAACACTTGACAAATCCTACATAAATTTCAAATGAAATTAAAAAACCTTGGAGCACAAGCAATAAACATTGAAGAAAATATGTGTAGAGTGCCTTGATATCATACCATGCAATTGAGCTTGCTTACAAGTTTCGCTTCAATACTAGAACTGACGTGTAAGATCTTTCAATAGTTCCTTCTAAAGATTCTCACTTGAGCAATGGTTACTTAAAAAAAAAAAATCTGCTTTCATGAGTCAAGAACAGAATTCAATCACTAGACAGGAAACATCCTCTTGATTCAAAACCTATAGAATTTGACAAGCAGAATTTCAAAATCTAGTAAAAATTAAACAATTCAAACCATATATGGAGTAAGGCTTTAATGCAACTCTTTCAGGTTTTAGTCTTAGTAGAATTTTGAATAATTTGTCCTCAAAAATCTATGAAAAGGTATTGATTCTCTGTATGGAAGCATAGCAACAAACAACGAACAATTCCTTTTCATGAAAAGATAGAGAAAGCAGTCTCTGTTGAACCTCGAAAATATGTGCAATCCAAGATACTGAAACAAGTAGCCAATCAAGCATATGATCAATTCTCCACAGGGCAAATCCCAATTACGTCCCAGCAATATTTATTTCAGGACAATGATGCAAAGTAAAACCATTTTCACCAATCAGATGCAATAAAGGATCAAAGGGAAAATCATCCCAAAGATGTAATTGCACAAGGAGTGATAATCTTTACATTCAACATGTGCCTTGTGTATACTAGAGCATAATGTAACTGAACCATTTGGGAGCATTAACACTAATCTTCAAGAGGCTAGTGGCAGCAAAAATCTGCAAAATTTTATCACTAAAACATTCAGATGCCAGATTATCCAAGAATCCCAAGTTTTCCAAATGGTACAATTATCAGCTGCTAATTCTTAAATTTGTCACTGCCAGAAAGAAACTAACTTCAAACTTTGTTAGAATACAAAATAGCAACTTGCAAACACAAAAAATTTATAAATAAATGAAATGGCAGCATGCTGCAGTTGAACAGTGCAGAAACATAAATAATTCATGAATTATCTGTCTATCAAAAGAAAAAACTTCACAATTCTAAAAATATGGTTTATAGAGGAAGACTGAAGTCAGTTATAACCGTAGCATGACCAAACAGCAAGAGCACAAAAAGCCATAATAAGTTTTATCATTATTTCAACTGTAATTTACCTGATTAAGTTGGATGCTTGTGAGATCATTCTCATTAACAGCAGATTTTTCCAATATATGACGAACATTTGCTAATTCCTTCATCAAGTTCCAAGCAACTTCTTCAGCGTCAACCATCTGATTTCTTGAAAACTCAAATGCCCTTTCAGCGTGAAGACGGAATGAAGCACAGTTCAGACAATTACATGGCCCTCTGCACCCTTTCGGATTTTTCTTTAGTATTCCCTTGAAAGGAACATCAGTATGAGCAACCAAAGTGTCAGAATCTTCAATTTTAGATTGGCTTTGGTTGGAAGTAACTTTTTCAATTAGCTCTTCATTGGATTTATAAGCTTCCACATTGACAGCCATGCACTTCATTTTTGTATCTGTCAAAATGTCAAGGTCAACTATAGAGCATGATTCAACTGCTGAACAATTGGATTTCCCACTGCAATCCATGGTATCATTATGGGAAATTTCTGATTCAAACTTCTTGGGACTATTTTGAACCAACAATCTTTCTTCCTTTGGTAAATCAAGAGGCATGACCATATCAGTGGTGTCACCAGAAACTATTGAACTTGGCCCCACTTTAGATGAATTATTGGAGTACAATGGTGGAGTTGATGGACTCAGATTATTATCAGTATCACTGGATGAAACGTTGTCTCTGGGGACTAGAGCAAGCAGTAAATTTTGCTCCTCATCTTCAATATGAAGTTGCTCGGAGAAACTTTCCATTCTGATTTTCTTCTCAGGATTTCCTTCATGAGAAGTAGCATATGATAGCGGGTGTATATCTGGCGAATCTATCTGAGGCTTTGGGTGTTGGATTACTTTCGAATCACCTATAAAGAAATATTTCTACATAAATTGATTTGCAAGCAATTCACCTCTAATTGGCTATTCAAAATGAACAAGAGGACTTACAGGAGTTCTGTTTTGCAACATCAATCAGATATGGAAGCAGTCTTCTATAACTAACTGAGCTAGGAGCTTTGAAGACCCTCATGCGTGAACAAGGAGTAAGAAACTGGGCAGAATGCAAGAAATTTTATGTAAGTATAAAACAGTTCTGTCTTGAGAGTCATTCTCCAAGCAAAAAAGAGACAGATAAATTGATAGTCAAATAAAAGAATATCAACCACATTTATGAATAAGTTTACCGTTTCAGACTTCCAATTGTTGCCACTTTTCCCATTCAGACTATGGCGTGATTCATTGCCAACACTTATGCACCCAACTGATGTGCCGTTTATATTAGGTTTCTCGGTAAGCAAAGTGTTGACTTCCACATTCCTCCCACTATCTCTTGCCGCTGTTGCACTGAGAACAACAGAATCAGGTTTCATAGGAATGCGCTCTTCTTCCACAGAATCTTCAACTCCACTAACACCATTCTCATAACTTTTGTGCTCCAACTGATATTGTACACTAATCAAATTCTGCAGAACGCAGGGCTGTTCTTCATCAAACTTTTGAATCTCTTCATCCTCGAAACTATATGTAGGATTAGTCTGTGCTCCAACACACTCAAGTTTAGCAGCGCAATCATTTTCCATAAATGAAGGCATTTTAGGACTCAAACCAATTAACTCCTGCACTTTATTTGGAACTTCTGCATCGACTATTTCAATTTCTGAAGCACCTAAAAAAAATAAAAAGACGTTTATGTATAGAAACTATTAGTTTCCAAGCATGAACCATACTATCAGATAAATTATCTCAATGCTCATTCACATACGTAAAAATAAATTAATAAAATACAAGTGAAGAAGTTTACTGGATTCTTCTTTCACAATGTCCATCAAATATGGTAGCAATCTTCTATAGTTAAAAGAGCTCGGGGTCTTGAAAACCTTCCTTTTGGCACCCGAATTCAGAACCTATAAGAGTTCAACAAAATTTTAGTTTAGGACATTTGGGGGAGAAATCGGGTAGCACACAAAAATTTGCATCTTGATCACCAAATAAAATCCTCTCGTTTTCAAGCATATCCTCCATATTATTGAAATGATAATAAAATACAAAATTAAATATTAAAGCATAATCACACTGTCATCAGAGCTAGGGGACAACATTTGAGCAAAATGTACAATGTTAGCTTGATGCAAATCAAACTTCAGAGATTACACCTTATTCTATAATTTTATAATATTTAAACAGAAAAAGGCTATTACATTACCGTTTTACTTCTGGAAATAGACCTGTGTGTTGAAATCGCCTTATCCTTCATCAAATTCAACCCCTTTTTGCTATTATTTTCCTTCGCATCTGCATCCGATGGTACTGTCTCAACAGATTGTTTACGCTCCTCCTCTTCTTTATCACCCACATCCAGATCCATACACCGATCTGAATCCGTATCCAGACCCACATTCTGCAATAACTTTGAGTTCTCATTTATTTTCCCCTTCTCTTCCTCAAGAATCGAACTAACAGCAGGAGAGAAAACCCTACGGGCCCGGAGATCTTTAATTGACGAGATCCGACAACTAATCTTATCATTCAATTCCAGATAAGCTTCTACTGGTTCAATCCCGGTCTCCTTCCGGGGTCCGGGTTGAACTGAGTTAGGTTTCCCCGGAAATGGGTTTGAGCCAATTGAACAAGAGTGGAAGTTCGATTTTCGAGTAGCATCGGGACGGGTGCAGCCGGAGCGATTGCGGTGGGCATACACCTCAGACTTGCTACGCGTGAAGATTCCGATTAAAGGATTGGGTAGTGATGGAGATTGCTTCTTTCGCTTTCTGGAATAGAGATTTACAGATGATGATTCCATAGCTAGTTTTCCTTTTTCGTTGGAGAGTTTTGTTCTTGCTGAGATATGGAGTTAGGGTTTCGATGCTGTAGTGTGTTAAGAGAGTGAGGGCCGAGGGGGAGGGAAATGAAGAGGGGGGATTTTGGCGGGAATGCATGACGTCATGGCAGGGAATTCGCGCGTAGGGTTTTTGGGAGTTCTTTATTTTTTGGTTTCGCATCATCACTGCTTTTAAGCAATAGGTTAAGTGATAATTAAATGTCATTAAATCAAAAATTCATTTAAATACAAAATCTCGTCACTTATTTAGGACTTGTTCGATAGAATTTAAAAGTCAATTAAAATTAAAAATATAGCCGCTATTGGATCTCACTTGTCTAATAAAAATCAACAATAACAGCTAATTTTTTTTATTTTAATCCGATTTTAATATTTATCGAACGCATCCTTAATTGAGCGACTAAAGTGTTGTGTTAGATGCCATTATTTATTTTTTCTTTAATGATCAAAGTGTATTTTAGTGCAATCATAATGAATATTAAGCCCTTGTTTGGGAGTCGTTTTGACCAATTTTAATACAAAATGTTATCGTTTGTATTTGTCAGTGGACCCGCTTGCGCATTAAGTACTAACTACACTTGAACCAATTTACCGAATTGTCATTATTTTAGTTAAGAATGAATTTTGTATAAGGGCAAATTGGTCATTTTACGGTGTTTAGTCAAAAAGTTTGTGCTCTTCCCTGACACTAATATATTGACACTAACGTCTTTAATTTTGCTAAAAATTTCGTACAGAATGCGCATCAAACAAGCGCTAAAATTGTTAATACCTACAAATGTGGAGTTGCCGAAAGTGCTTCTCCGATACCCCCAATAAACTGAAAATATGGGCGGGAAACTCTCTTCGGTACTCCCTTTGATGTGAGAATCAATATATTTTAAAGAGACAAAAACGCAAACATAGAAACCAATAACGTAGAGAAAGCTGAAAACATAAATAATGAATTTGATAGAAAAATATATTTATATTTCAAATCATATATATAGAAGTTTAACTCTGATGACTTTATTCAAAGAATTTTGTCCATGTTTCCTAGAAACGCCAGATTTGAGATGATGTGTATCCTTATCCATTTATTAAAATATATAGCGAATTTAAGAAGTCGTTATGACCCTTGGCAGTGCCAATTCTGGTTAGAGTAGTATTATTTATGATCGATGATTGTAGTAATCATCATACATAGTATTGTTGTTTTTGATATTATCCACACATACATATGTGACCATTTGAATTAATGGCGTAACATGATGAAACTAATGGTGGAACCAATCAACATAAAATTTAACTAGGATTTATTGTTTGTTGTAGGAAAACAAAAACCTGAAGTTGGCAGGTGTTTATCTTGTCAAGACTATGATATTTACAGCAACTTTGTCTTCTTCGAATTATACAAAGAAACTTGTGTAATCACAAACGTCATGCAATCTGCTATAAAACTCCACTCCCAGCCCAAACCAAAGACACGACAAGCCATACACACCACACACACAGATTTAGATAACCAACATGGTGAAGAGACATATCCTTCTTGTGAGTTTTCCAGGACAGGGCCATATAAACCCATCACTCCAATTTGCAAAGCGCCTTCTGCAGATGGGAGTCGGGGTCACCTTATGCACTAGTCAATCTGCAATCCGTCGCATGTCCAAAACTGCCTCAATAATACCAGGCCTGACTTTGGCTCCCTTTTCTGATGGTTACGACAATGGCTGGACAACTGCGGGCGATGTCCAAGAATTCTTTATATCTTTCAGAACTCGCGGTACTGAAGCTGTTACAAAGCTTATCATGGCTAAAGAAAAGGAAGGCCAACCGTTTACACATGTAGTATATGCTACTCTCAATACTTGGGCAGGTGAAGTGGCAAATCGATTTCAAATCCCATCCACGCTTCTTTGGAATCAACCGGCTTCTGTTTTTTATGTTTATTACTTGTATTTCAATAAGATTGTGGATTTTACAGGAGAAAACAGTGAAGTTATTGAACTTCCAGGACTGCCATTAGTGTTTAGTTCTTGTGATTTGCCATCCTTTTTGCAGTCTTCAAGCCCTGATGTGTACAATTTTTCTCTCCCTCTTCTAATAGAGCATTTGGAGATTCTTGATAGAGCTGGGCACAAGCAGAAAGTACTTGTGAACTCATTTGATGCATTGGAATTCGAAACCTTAAGGGCTATAAAGAAGTATGATTTTATCGGCATTGGACCTTTGATTCCTTCTGCATTTTTGGATGGCAAGGATCCTTTGGACACCTCATTTGGAGGTGATCTCATACAGAAGACAGTAAATTACATGGATTGGTTGAATTTGAAAGACGAACTCTCTGTTATTTATGTATCTTTCGGAAGCTATTCCAATTTATCAGAACAACAAATGGAAGAGGTTGCTATTGGGCTGATCAAAAGCCAGAAACCATTCCTATGGGTGATTAGAGACGGAAAAAATGGTGCAAAACAAGAAGAAAGCAACGAGCGAAGTTGGGTGAAAGAAGTGGAAAAACAAGGTATGATTGTTCCATGGTGTTCCCAATTGGAGGTTTTATCACACCCTTCTGTGGGCTGTTTTTTGACTCATTCCGGGTGGAATTCTTGCATTGAAAGTTTGGCTTCTGGGGTGCCCGTAGTTGCATTTCCTCAATGGGCTGATCAACCTATGAATTCAAAACTTGTGCAGGATTATTGGAAAACTGGGCTGAGAGTGGCAGCTGCCACCGATGGAGGAATTGTAATGGCAGATGAGATCGCGAGGTGCTTAGAAATTGTTATGGGAGGTGGAGAGAGAGGAGAAGACATGAGAAAGCAAGCTCAAAAATGGAAAAATCTGGCCAAGGAAGCAGTTAAAGAAGGTGGTTCTTCCAATGTGAATCTTAAGGTTTTCGTGGATCAGATTGTTGGAGCAAACTAATCATTATCCAGTTAATTTAAAGTTGTCCTCTCTTGATTCAGAGGCATATGCATGATCAGCCAACTTTTAAGAATAAGAATTGTTATGAATAATTAAGAAGAGTCGTATTATAAAAGTGTTTTTGGTTTAGTATTTCTTTTAAATTTTAGAGATACATTACGCATACGAAAACAAAGAAGACATGAAACTGAAAGGACACGTAGAGTAACTCCAAACTCCTAATTCATCGAGTTTATCAATTTAAACATCTAACTTGAAATGACATACTTCTAGTAAGGATTAGATCACTAATCGATGTGTTTTGACATTTTTTGGATCACAACATTGACAAAAGACGCCAAGCAAAATCTAACTCCTAACAAGACAAATTTCATGGCTAGTAGTTAGTACACACACTCGGAATCTTTTTCTACTAAAAACATGGGACAACAAATCCAAAACAAACCACGTCCTACAATCCTTGAATTTCCCTTTGAATATTATTTCTTCAGTCATTCTCTTGATACATCACACTAAAGTTACAAAATCTCACCCTTTCTTATTCAAACTCACAAATATCATTGAGTTGTTCTTAATTACAACTCTGAAATTTTGTAGTTCAACAGTTTCTTCGATTCTTGCACTACATATACACCTCCCATTCTTACAGATTCTTCACACACAATCTGATAGTTTCTCCATTTTCTTCAATAAAAAGATGTACCTGAAGAGGGAAGTTCTTGTATTCTCTTTGTTCTGTATCTCTGCTTTCTCAAGTAAGTTGCCTTATAGTATGCTAAATTTTGACATTTGAATATTGTCACCGCTTTCTATGATTTTATAATTAATATGGAATCTCTCATTTCATAGTTATTTGTAGCCCTTAAACAGGGCATTTGTAATTTTTCGACAGAAATATTATACAGTCTCATATTGGTTCAGTATTTCTGTTTACAGATGCACTGGTTTTAAGCAACATCGGCATAAACTATGGTCGACTGGGAAATAATTTGCCATCTCCTTACGAAACAATCGAATTCCTGAAATCCATGAATGCTGGTCGAGTGAAGATCTATGATGCCAGCCCTGAAGTTCTAAAACTTCTATCAGGCACAAGGCTTCGTGTCTCAATAATGGTGACAAATGACCAAATTTCCAATATTGCTTCAAACCTAACAATAGCTGAGCAATGGGTGCGTGATAATGTTCTTGCATATTATCCCAACACCAAAATCCGATCCATTCTTGTCGGGAATGAAGTTCTTAGTTATGATAATCAGAAAATGTGGGATGATCTTGTACCAGCTATGCAGAAAATCAAGAAATCCTTAGTTTCACATAACATTCATAACATCAAAGTTGGGACGCCCTTGGCTATAGATGTAGTGGAATCAATTTTCCCTCCTTCAAGTGGCAAATTTAAGGATGAAATTTCGGACAAGGTTATGATCCCATTGCTGAAATTCTTGAATGGGACGAAATCATATTTTTTTCTTGATGTGTATCCTTATTTTTCATGGTCTGAGAATCCAACAAACATCAGCCTGGATTTTGCATTGTTTAAGGATGCAAATCAGATGTACAATGATACAGGAAGTGGATTGGTTTACACAAATCTCCTTGATCAGATGCTCGATTCTGTTGTTTTCGCTATGCGAAAACTTGGGTTTGAAAACATCAGGATTGGGATATCAGAAACGGGCTGGCCTAATGGAGGTGACATGGATCAAACTGGCGCAAATAGATACAATGCAGCAACATATAACAGAAATTTAGTCCGAAAAATGACTGCTGCTCCAGCAATTGGGACACCAGCTCGACCTGGCGTTGTGATCCCAACCTTCTTGTTCTCCTTATATGATGAGAACCAGAAATTCGGGCCGGGAACAGAAAGGCACTGGGGATTGTTGAATCCAAATGGGACTCCAATTTATGAGCTGGACTTGACTGGAGTCCGGCCAGAAAATGATTATCCCCAGCTGCAGGAGCCGTTGAATAACGAACCATTTAAAGGGAAGTTGTGGTGCGTGGTGGCGACTCAAGTCGATACAGTAGAGTTGGGGCCAGCATTGGATTTTGCGTGCAGGCTGGGGAATGGAACTTGTGATGAACTTGCTCCGCTGAGGAGTTGCTATCAACCGGTATCAGAGGTTGCACATGCAAGCTATGCATTCAGTTCATATTGGGCTAAGTTTCGGGAGAGTGGTGCTTCCTGCTACTTCAATGGCCTTGCTGTTCAAACCACCTCCGACCCAAGTAAGTTTCTGCTCAATCACCACCTCGTCTAAAAATTAAAGCCAATCTTTAACAAGTTTTTTACCTACACAGATTTTATAAATGGATGACGGCTCGAATACCATGTTTATTGTTTTGTTGAGCAGGTCATGGATCTTGTGAATTCCCAAGCGTGACACTCTGAGGATAATCTCAATGAATAGAGCTGAAGACAATTTCTAAATTTTTATATATTTTCAGTTTTTTCTATGTTATGCTATGAATTATCTTCTGATAATTCTGGCGATGCACTAGAATGTATTTTGTTTTTCAATTCAATTATTCAATATATAAAGTTTGACTTGATCTAGATTTAACCAAAGGTGCTTCATCAGAAAGTAGTTATATATAACACAATCATCTAACTAAGGTAATAACATGAAAATCTAAATTAAAAGGCCCCATTATCGCAGTAATGCAAGAAAAACTGATTTTTATCAAGCTATTTTTAGTTAAATATCATTTCAACTAGTGAATTTTGCTGCCCTTATTACATATAACAGTACTTTGTGTCTCACATGAACTGGAGGAAGCATCGATTCAACTACTATTCTTGAGTACTTATATCCATATGTCAGATGTGCAATCGCCACCGGGATATCTCATTTCATGCGCCAAGGATGGACCATCTGGTTCAGCTCCAAAATCGACAAAAAACTTCTGGTTTATTGCAAGACCACCTTTCTCATTGTTAACATCGATCTGTAAGATATGACTGCCTTTCTGCACTAGCTCGGGATAAAATTGACGGTCCCATGTACTGAAGAGAGAATTTGTAACATAGAGTCGCTTCCCATCTAAGCTCAGTTGTATCATCTGAGGTCCTCCTCTCAATTGATTTCCCTAAAAGAAAAATGGACAAATTATAGGTTTTTATGTATGGTTGATGGTAGGTCAAGACTATTCTAATACAAGAATATTTCGGGTTATCAAAATCCAAAAACGATATAGTGCTTGCCACACTGAAAGAGATGAAGGCAATAGGTTACACTTTATGAAGGTAGGAAATGATCTTGCCTAAGGCATTGTACTTGACTATGTAAACAATACAATAAACAAGATTTTAGATTTTTTTTCTTTACTAGTGTCGAGTGCTGTCTAATATCACCGAATATTTTTGACAACAGAAATGACAATGGTGATTGCATACAAGGTTTTGATACGGAAAGCATCATGAAAAACCCCTCAACATTTTGTTTGAGAAGGAATATAGAAAATACCTGAACATCTGGGACATCAACCTGGTATGTTGAACCATCATCTGCCTCAACAACCACGTTGCTTCCTTTTCGGACTAATCCTCCAACCCATACTTGGCCGGTCAGCCGAGGATTTGTAGGATCTTCAATATTATATTGTCTAATATCACCATGAAGCCAGTTGGCCAAGTAGAGAAAATGATCATCAAGAGATATCAGAAAATCTGTTATAAGACCGGGCATCTCGGGAAGAATCCAATTCTGCACCTTGAGTGGCTTCACTGATATTGATAGCTGCAGTCAAACCAGATTGATCATTTTTGTTGTTCAGTCGGCGATCGGGGTTAATATCTAGAAGACGGAACTTTTAGTGAAATTTCATGTTGGTCACTAAACTATCGACTTAAAATTTTTACGAGTTGTGCACTCGGTTTATATCCGTTAGCTTGACTAACAGAAGGGTGGCTTGATATTATTCGCCGATTAGGCTGCCACATCAGCTTTTCCACTAGTCAAACTAACAGGCATGAACCCGATGACCATATTGTAAAAATGTTAAGTTCACTGAACCTAACTGGAAAAAATATAAGTTTCAGTGACACTGTTGGAACAAAATAAAGGGTGGTGGCCTCTAGTGTTTTTTACTCGTAGGTGATCTAAACATCGAGGCAGTTCTCCAGTATACCTCGTGGCTCCATGACCCATCAGGGTTCTTGAAAAACCTCATCATGTTGCTTGTTAAGGCACATCCCACAAATCCTGTATCCCTGGATGGCTCGTGCAGAAATCTTATCTGCAAATTATTTAGATGCACATTAACAGAACAATTTTTTACGAAAAGGAATTATACATACAGTTGCATGAACGCATCATGAACGGAAGAAAATTTTTCAAAAAAAATGAATTTAATAGTAAAAGCAAATAATAAGTTCACTTGATCACCTCCAATGGTAAGAGCCCAGTATTTCCAAGATCCAAAGTCTGTTTCAGTTCACCATCGGGCCAGCTGTACACATGCAAATGTCTCCCATAAAGCCCATCAGAAACATGCTGAAGGTCGAAACCTTTGGTGAAAGCAGCAGGTGCCCCCCATGAAGTGCTGATCATGGTCTTGTGTCGAGGTTGATACCAGAAATCATAGCCAAAAAGGGGACTGTGTCCAGGTTTCTCCCATCTATACAAACAACATAAGTATGATATGTTCAAGAAATTTTGATTGGTTACATCCTTAAATTAGCATTATAAGTCTTTCTTGCAATCTGTACTCTTGATTCTAAGCAAGGTTGGCACTAATCTCAAGAGTAAATACAATAACCAGATTGTCTGAGATAAGCTCAGGTAAAGAACAAAATTCCAGTTGGAAGTAACATTAGTTTACACAAAATATAGGCATGGGGATCATTATTAATGTTTCTGAGCAGTAAAAACTGAGTATGCTGGCCGATGCATAATCCATACTCTTCTTGTTATGCTTGCTGTAATTCAATTCTCTTCCTTACCAATTTTTTTAAAAAAATGATATTACATAATAATTTAGTCAATTTTAAAGATCAAAACTGGATGTTAGTGGTGTTCTTTTCACAGGAGTAGATGTTACCTTCCTTTCACATTAAAATCAGAGTCCAGCAGAAGAAATCCATTTCCTTCAGCATTTCCATCTTTATCTCCAAGGCATGATACCATGATATCACCAGAAGCAAGACAATGAGCCGTGTGCGGGTATGCTAATCCAGTCTTTGAGATTATATCTTTTGGATCGACAACTTTATGCAAAGTCGGAGCCTTCAGACCCTTTTGAGTATCAATAGCATATATGCGACCAGACCTAAGAAAAAAAGGCATTATAGTCAGAATCCAGAATAAAAAGGAAGTACAGTCGGACTCCAGAAATTATCTTATTACTTATCCTTTTGTCTGAAAACTTAAAGAAATCCTAATTTTTAAGTCAAGAAGTTATAAATTTCTACAGCTATTGAAGCGGGAAGCATTCGTGGACAGCACATGATGATATAAAATCGACACACAAACTAATGTGCAATTACGGCCATAGTATAATAAACTTTTCCTGTAAAATAGTTGTTAATAATATCATTAAATAGAAATATATCAAATGGAAACTTTAATAACAATACTTCTTAGTACAACATTATCTAAACTGGAATACTACGGTGGACTATGATGAATACTTCTTACTACGTCTTTATCTTGGGTGAAATTTGCACACTACATCTATATCTAGAATGTAACTGTAAGAAACATCATTGATACAAAAATTTTATTATACAAATTGTTAAAGGAGCGAATTGACAAAAACTTATTCAGAGAAAGCATGAAATGGTCTGAGAATTTTACTATACTAAGAGCATGTTTGGCTAAGCTCAAATTTAAGTGAGTAAGTAAACTTTTATATTGACTTAAGTAAGAAAAATATAACTTATCCAAATATGTTTGCAAACAAAAAGAAGTCATTTCTATTTACATTTAAACTTAGCGGATGAGCTCTTAGTCTTCAGAACATATACAAGAAATAATTTCAAAGACGACTTAAAGATTTGATCTCTTACACAAGTGAAGGTAGGACAAGGAATCGCCGGGAAGCTGATGGATCACTATGGCAAGAGCTGCAGGAATTCCATCCCGAATGATGTAGTTCATCGCCAATGTGAGGCATAGGTAGCCTGTGAATGACTTGAGAGTAAGTCGGTGAATCTGGATCCACATCTACTGTAGCAAGATAATCTGGCTTCTCCGTTCCAGTTCCTAATAACATAAAAGTAACACATAAGTTTTAGAAAATAAAATAGGGAAGCGATCTGTGAAACTAGTAGTATTAAAAAAAATGTTGATTAAGTAAATTACAAGTGCTTATACCTCTTTTAAATGTCCAATGATAGTTTTTAACAATTATCCATATTTTTAGACAAGTTTTAAGATATTTGAGTTGGCAAAAGGTGTTTTGATACTTCTACTATGTCAAAATTTTCATACAGAAGATAGAGACTCGGAAAAAAAAAAAAAACTAAATTTATTAGAAATACGGCATGCTTGTTTCTATATTCTCCTGAATGGACAAGATTAATTCAAGAACATATATCCAGAACATATATTAATTCAAGAATTAAATCTCTAAAATCTCATTTTCCATGAGTTATACTATTAAACTTTACATAATTATTACTTTTTGACGAAAAACTATATCCAAAAATATTCATTCATTACAAATTTCAATTTACAGGTTTTTTTCCAGTTTCTCTGTACTCTGTGTTCATAAAAATTGCTCATAAGAAGCCAAAATACATTACAAGATGGGCAAGAAAGTTGACAAATGTGCAGCAAATGATAGCCATAGCCCATATTGGAAGACTTTTGCATTCTTTTTATAAGATTTTCGTTCTGAAAAATTGTGCAAATTATCGATCAAGAATTATAAAATATACACATAGCTAAAGCAAAAACCCAATAAAATTACCTGTATAAACACAGGTGACATAAATAAGAGATTCCCTTGGGCCAGCCATGGCTTCAAGCGGAGTAGCATATCCCGGCCCCTTTTTGCAGCAGCCATCGTTCACCGCCGCGTGTTGCACCACCACCACATCCGTAGCCATGTTTCCTGCTCTTTTTCTTCCTTCACGAGCACTTATAAGCACAACCCAAATAGAAAAACTGCTCAGATTAATCGTCCTTTTGTGAATGTCTCTGTGTGTTTCTACGGATGCAATTCGGGAGCTAGACGCCACTCAGTGCTCACGGACTACGGTCCGAAATGAGCGGTCATGTCAGGTAACAGGTGAGTTTATTAATAATGCGTTGTTGTCTGTGTCTGGATATAATTTTATGATTTTATCCTTGTACTTGGGCGTAAAAATATGCTATGTACAGAACTGTCTTGGTGGGATGAATATGTTAAAATATAAGAATTTATTATTTTTTCAACTTTTTAATTATCCCTGTTCGGAATCCATTAAAAATGTATTTTGAAGAAAAATATATTTTGAAATAGTAATTTTTGAAGAATGCATGGTTAAAAAAATAAAAAATTAAGTTCACTTGTAGATATTATTTTATTAAAGAATGTATAATTAAAAAATAAGAGATAAAAATATTTTTTTTTATGATGAAGCCCAAATGGGAGCTTAATCCTTATGATGTCATTTCTTAAAATTAATTTTTTCTAAACTTATTTTTAATCACACATTTTTTAGATACATAATTTTTATCAATATTCTATCACATTTCCTCATTTTCATAAGAACTTATTAAAATCCAATTTTTTTCAAAACCAAACAGGCTCTTAATTCAATGCTGGCATCTAAGTTTCAAATAAAGTTATTCATCACCAATGATGTTTAGATAGGTAGACGAATGTAATTTATCATAGTTTGTAACTTGTGATTATTAGAGCATCTTAAATGATTTTGTAAAATTTTTGCATTAGTTGATATCTCCAAAATTATTTTTGCATCCTTATTTACATCTCAATTAATTTAAATTCAAATTTTACTTCGATAAAAAAAATTTAATTCACCTTTTACCTCAGATAGATATAAAAAGATATACTTTACATTTTTGCCGAAAAATGT
>CAIGRK010374470.1:0-10768 GCA_903798315.1 Fraxinus greggii | reverse complement strand
TCATTCATGTCGTTGCTGTCCACGATCAATGATCGTCGACTGCTCGTGCTGGACTTCAAGGCTGGATTCGCCCCTACACATAAGGTTTCATTCCACAAATCTGAAAGGTAAAAATCAATACACTATCAGATGTATTTCTAGTGGAAAATTTGGGAATGATATCTCTCATTGCTTATCTCGCAAGAACTTGAGAGGTGGGAGTAAGAAATGACAATATAACTTGCTTATAAGTGCCTTAAAGCACAATTCTAATGCTAGATTAAGACAAGTATGGGTAAGAAAGAGCAATTTAAATTACTATGTTTGGCTGATTCTACAGATTGTGGCTTAAACGATTGGGATACTTGAACTACGGTGATCTGGTCAGACTATCAAACTTAATGGGGTAAGAGGAGTTCCTAGGCTAACTGAAATGCCTGAAGGTTAGTGTGGTTCATGTCAATAGAAGGTAAACAAACTAGAACTACACATAATAAGGTTAGTTTCTAGCTACATCTTATAGTCTAGAATTACTACATATGGACTTGATGGGACCTAGGCAAAAGGTATATTTATGTGTGTGTAGATGACTTTTCTAGAGATACTTGGATAGATTTCTTAAGGGAAAAGTTTGATGTCTTTGAGAAATTCATACTTATGCGCCAAACATTGAACACTGAGAAACATTTTGAGGGAATAAAATTTTAAGAATTAGGAGTGAACATGGAAAGAAATTTGAAAATGCTAGTTTTTCTAGATTCTGTGAAGAACTTGACATATTTCATTAATTCTCAACTCCTAAAACTTTTGAACAAAATAGAGTGGCAAAAAAAAATGTCATTACAAGAGATGGCTAAGAATCATGTTGAACAGTAAGAAGCTTCCTATTAAACTATGGCCTGAAGCTATTAACACTGCATGCTATATCGTGAATCATTGAGAATGGTGCCATAAAAACTCCCTATGAGATCTGGAAAGGAAGGATGCCAAATCTAAAGTATTTCCAAACTTTTGGTAACAAGTGTTATGTACTGAATTACACGAAACACTTGGGCAAATTTGATCCTAAAAGTGATGAGAGAGTATTCATTGGCTCTTTTGAAATTAGTCGAGCTTATAGAATCTACAACATGCGGACTTAGATCATCATTGAGTCCATTAATGAGAAAATTAACGTCATTGATGATTTTTCATCTCATTCATAAAAATTTGAAACTCGGAACTTGGGAGAAAAGAATGGAAAAAATAAAAATATTCAAGAAAACTGTTTGCAGATTCAGGTAGTGACAGTTAGACAATATTGCCAACACTGGTCCGAATGATCTTGCACAATCTATTGGAGGTGTTGACCCACAAGAGAAATCATGCTATATCGTGAATCATTGAGAATGGTGCCATAAAAACTCCCTATGAGATCTGGAAAGGAAGGATGCCAAATCTAAAGTATTTCCAAACTTTTGGTAACAAGTGTTATGTACTGAATGAAACGAAACACTTGGGCAAATTTGATCCTAAAAGTGATGAGAGAGTATTCATTGGCTCTTTTGAAATTAGTTGAGCTTATAGAATCTACAACATGCGGACTTAGATCATCATTGAGTCCATTAATGAGAAAATTAACGTTATTGATGATTTTTCATCTCATTCATAAAAATTTGAAACTCAGAACTTGGGAGAAAAGAATGGAAAAAATCAAAATATTCAAGAAAACTGTTTGCAGATTCAGGTAGTGACAGTTAGACAATATTGCCAACACTGGTCCGAATGATCTTGCACAATCTATTGGAGGTGTTGACCCACAAGAGAAATATGATGAACTATAAAATAGAATGCAACCTTCCACCACGATACATAAGGTACATCTACTAGATAATGTACTGTCAAACCTTGGGATAGTATGGTGACCAGAAAGAGACTAGCCACTTAACTTGAAAATATATGCTATACTTCACATATTGAATCCAAACATGTACTTGAAGCACTTAGAGATGAGTTCTTCCAATGCAGGAAAAGTTAGGTCAATTTAAATGAAACAATGTGTGAGAGTCAGTACCTCGACCAAAAGATATAAATGTTATTGGAACAAAGAGTATCTTCGAAAATAAGTAAGATGAGCATGGCAATTGATGAGTGTGGTTCACTCATTGTTTTAGTGCCTCTTAAACTTGTTGTTCTGATTTCTCTAAGTGTTTTTAGGACGTATTAATGTTTGTTTTAATATTATTTTATAGGTTAGGTGAATTAGTGTGAATGATGCCAGATTTGGAAAAAAGAGTGATATAACTATGAATCTAGGAAAAGTTGATGTTGAATTGGCGAAACTCGATGACTGGAGGCTAAATTGAAAGAAAGAAGTGAATAACAACAAAAAATGGTGAAATCCAAAGTTTGAGGACTCAATTGTAACTTTTAAATAGTTGATTTGAACAACAAAACAATAATTGAAGATTTCGAGGAGTCAACCAAATGCAATTAGAAGTAAAAAAAATGAAATATGATGAAAATATCTTCACAAATCAATTTTTAACCGCACAAATATGTTCCAGATTTTTAATCGGAGATTGAGACACTTTTGTGACATAGTAAATGTTCAAATTGGAAAAGAGCTACTACTAGTAAAGTTGTAGTGCTTTGCATTATCCTTTCAACCCAATTTATATCATTTCAATCGAATATTAGGAGAATATATTATGATAAAATATTGAAGGATGCACAGTACTGATTTTTTACCCGAAAATGAAGGCCAATGCACTACTTCTAGGCGACAGAAGGCATTTTAATTCTCTTGGACTTCTTTTCAATGCCAATCCGACCAATTTTTCCAACACTTCAAGACCATAGAAGCCACTTTAAAGGCAAGAGGTAAGAAATCATCAAGAAAGCAAGAAGAACATCAAGAAAATGATCGATCTAACCACCAACAATAGTTATATCTTTCTTATTCTCTACATGTCTTTTATTATGAAATTGATTATGTCTCTTTCTATAGTCATGAACTAAATTTCTCATCTAGGGTTTGATGTAACCAACTTGAGATTATGTTCTGATAATTAATTAGTTTTTTCTTTCCAGTTTTCCAATGAAATTTATTTGTAATATTGATTTAATGCTTTCAATTACTTGGACACTATTTGAATAAATTGATTGTCTAAATTTCAGAAGTCGAGAGAGTAAAACTTAGGTATGATCTTAGAATAACACAACCTAGGTTTTATAGGTTTCGAGAGAAAGTATAAAATCTTTGAAACCTGTTTCACATAAGAACCACAAACTTGATAATTTTTAGATATTTAATTTCGAATAGAGTGAATTGAATTCTAAAAATAGTTTCTACTCAGTACTCAAGAGAGGAAGTGGAACTAAATTAGGGTTCTTGCTTATAAATTTGGAAAAATTGATTAGAAATAATTATATAATTAAGAAGCATAGTTGATAGTTAGGTGAAATCATGACCCTAGGCTTTCTTATGATGATTTATTTCTTAAAACTTGAATTCATTAGTTGAATTCATCACAATATTCACCATTGAATTAGTTAAAACCATTGATACTGAATTTCAGTTGTCTAGAAAAAATAGAGGCAAAACAATTACAGTACTTAGTAGAAATTGAATCTCAATCCCTGTGGATTTGACATCATAATTCCATAGTTATATAACAAGTTTTTGGAGCCATTGTCGGGGATTATTTTATTTGATTCTTACTAATATTATTACCAATTAGCTGTTGTTTTAATTTAAATTTATGTACTTGTAAATGGTTTTCTTGGTCTTTGATTTAGGTTTATAAGAAGAACGAGGAATATCGATCTACTACCAATTGATCCTGAATCAGAACACACTTTCTAAGGGGTTTATACAGAAACTAACGTGAAACAATGGCAGAACAGGAAACCCAGGTAGTTAATCAAAATAATCAACAATAGACTATAAGGGATTATGTTGGACTAGTTGCCAATGATAACTATTCCGGCATTGCACGCCAACTAGTGGCTACAAGTAATTTCGAACTGAAGCCAAGGTTGATCCACATGGTGCAACAAAATCAGTATGGGAGATATGAACAAGATGATCACAATGCTCATCTGGTTCCATTTTGGAGATTTGTGATACCATGAAGATAAACAATGTTACTGAAGACACCATTAGACTCCGTCTATTTTCTTTCTCCTTGAAGGATAAAGCCAAAACATGATTCCAATCACTGCCATATAGATCCATTACTACTTGGGATGGATTTGCAGATAAATTACTCACCAAATTCTTTTTTCCTTCCAAGATAGCTCAATTGCAGAGTGATATTGGCCAATTCTAACAAGCAAACTTTGAACTATTCTATGAGGTTTGGGAGAGATTCAAAGATCTAGTTAGAAGATGTCCTCAGCATGGTTATCAGAATTGAATGCAAATTGAGATATGATCAGACATGAACCATAGTTGATGCTGCTTCAAGTGACACTTTGTCATCAAAGATTACAGATGTTGCCTATTCACCGCTGGATGAAATGGCTACCAACTACTACTGATAAGCATGTTTTTGCATACTTATTTAATACCTGAATATACTTATTATTGACGAAAAGAGAGGATATCAACTCACAATTAAGTATTTTAGTTTTTTGTAAGTCGTAAACCCCAAATGGAAAGCGATCAAGGCAAAAGGAAGTAAAAATGGATCAAAAGCATACATAATTATGAATTTGGGGACTAAATTGCAGATGTCAAAAAGTTGAAGGACCTCGGGGTGCAAATTATAGAAGACCTAATTGTACAAGATTAAAGTAGAGGGACCTTGTGTGCAAATTGCTAGAAACTTATGTGCAAAAAGAGAAAGGGAAAAATGAAGAAAAGAAACTGAAAAAGGCACAAGCAAAATACCCAAGGCTTCCTATTTTGTGTTTCAAAACCCTATTTTGAAAATTGCAGCCCAAGTCCCCTAAGTTTTAGAAAAGAATACAAAATGGTCCTCTGGTTTTTGAAGTGGGTGCCCTTTTCTGCCAACTGATTCATCCCTTTTTTTTCCTTTTTCTTTTTCACACAAGTCCTCTAGCAATTTGCATTCAAGGTCTGCCAACTTCAACTTGTACAATTTGGTCTTCAAATTTTGACTTTTCTTTCAATTATGCCATACATAAATTGCACTTCAAGGACCTTCAAATTTCTGATGTTAGTCCCCAAATTTTGTACTTTTTTCCCTTTTTACTCCCTTTTGCTTTGTTCGCTTTCCATTTGGGGTTTATGACCTACAAAAGCAAAAATTACTCAATGGTGGGTCAATATCAACTCTTTTCATCAATAATGAACATATTTATGTATTAAATAAGAACACATTTATGAGCTACCAATGGCCAAGTGAGTGTTCAAGTGAAAAGAAAGTTGCCAGCATTTATGAAGTGGATCCCATTACAGCCTTTGCAGCTTAGATGTCATCACTCACAACCTAAATACATGCATTAACATCATAGGGGACTCAGCAAAAAGTAGATTCTATTATGGGTGCTTCTACTTCATACCAGAGACATGGATGGAGAATGAGCAAATCCAGTTTGTAAATGGCCACGACTTCAACCATAGAGGAAACTACTTAACAAATAACTATCATCCAGTGTTGTGAAGCCATGAGAATCTATCTTATGGCAACATCAGGAATGTGCAGCATCATCTTCCTGGGTTCAATAATCAGAAATCACTGGAGGACATCTTTGGACCCTTTTTTTTAAAGACAAGGATGAATCCCAACTAGACAATATTAAGACTTATATGACCAACATGAGACCATAGTGAAAAATTGTAAGGTACAGGTTGGTCAGCTTGCAACTATAACAACCTACGGGGGCATTATAATTCCATCACGCAAAGAAATGGTAAGGAGATTAGAGAAAGTACGCCTAAAGATGCTTTGATTCCTACACCTGATTCTAAACATGTGGAAGAGATTCTAGTTGAAAAGTAGAAAAATGAGGCAGAGGCAACAAAGAAGGCTCCTAAGCCTAACTCAATCTCATTCTCAGACAATCCACCATTCTTGAAGCCACAACTACCATATCCACAAAGACAATTGAAGAAGAAGTTCAATGAGCAATTTGAAAAATTCTTTGAAGTCTTCAGGAAAATTCACATCAACATTCCTTTGCAGATACTTTGGCACAAATGCCTAATTATGCCAAATTCCTGAAGGAAATGGTGTCAAAGAAGAGGAAGCTAAGGAGTTTGAGTTAGTGAAATTAACAAAAGAATATAGTGACATTCTCCAAAAAAAGCTCCATCAGAAACTAAAAGATCCGAGTAGTTGCATTATTCCATGCATAATTGACACTTTTCTTTTGATAAGGCAGTGTGTGACCTTAGAGCTAGCATCGATTTGATGCCCTAATAGTATTCAAGAAATTGACTCTTGGAGAAGTGAAACCAAGTACCATTACTTTGCAACTAGCTAATAGATCCATCACATACCCCAGATGTATCATTGAAGATATATTGGCAAAGGTAGAAAAGTTCATCTTTCCAGTGGACTTTGTGGTTTTGGACGTGAAAGAAGATCAAGAAATGCCATTAATTCTTGGTCAACCTTTCTTGGCAACCGAAAGATCATTGATTGATGTCTGAGGAGGAAAATTGACACTGCGGGTAAATGAAGAGCTAGTCATGTTCAACATCCATAAAGCAAAGAAATCTCCAGAAAAAGTCAATATTTGCCATATACTCCAATCAATTAATGTAGTGGTAGGCGAAAATTACAAAAGAGAATTGTTCTATGATCCTCTAGGGAAATATATTGCAACCAATTATTCAAGAAGTGATACATTTGCTACTGGAAGCTACACAAGAAGCAAGGAAGTAGTAGACTTTCTCTTAGCTCATGGAGCTTACCCACAAGAAGGAAAGAACAACTACATAGAAGAATCTTTGAAACCTCCCAACGTTGTTAAATTAAAAGAGGTTTTGAAGGCTATACTAGAGTTGAAGCTACCTCCTAGTCCTAGTGGCCATGATATTCTGAAAAAAAAAATTCAAAGCAAAAAGTTTCAAAACATGAAGAAAGTGTCTCTTGAAGATCTAACCAAAGGCACTCTGGTGATGTCAAGCTAATGATGTTATCGAAGCGCTTCTTGTGAAGTAACCTAAGCTTTCTATCACCCTATCTCTTATCTTTAGATAATTAGTTTATAACTTTATAAATAGTTTCTTAGTGAGTTTACTTTTCATGTAGGTTAAATCTCAAGTTTAGGGGAGAAGTTAGATAAAGATTCAACAACTATCAATCTACCATCACATCTCCATGACGCCTATAGCAATGCGAACGACTCATTTTTACTCTGGAAGTCCTCTTCATTTTCTTTAATTTCACATCAGGGACAATGTTTAATTTAAATTTGGGGGTGAAATATTAACTGTCTTATTGCTTAGTTCTTAGTTATTTTTAGGGAAATTTGCAAGTGCGATCCTAAACCTTTTCTTTTTTTGTAGACTTCACCTCAACATTCACTTTGTGCCATCACTGTCCCAAACCTTTCCAATATTCTCACCATAAGGACAAATTGTTAGTTGACCAAATGTCAACAGTTTGACCCAATTTTAACTAATTTTTAAAGGACAAAAAAATAACTTTAGATTTCTCATATTAAAGAATTAAAATATATTAAATAACAAAACCAGAAACGAAAAAGAAAAGAATTTGGAGATTGAGACTTCTTCTTCTTGCTACCCCCACACGGAAGTCCACCTACCCAATCGTACTGACAACCTCCACCCACCACACCTAAACCATCGTACTAACACCAAAGTTACTATAAACAATCCATACCGATACCCTACCCACCCAACCGAACCAAAACCCACAACCACCTATAACCACCACTGCACTGGTCAATCATTTTTTTTGGGACCTAAATTTCAACCCCAATTTCATGGCACCAATGATTCTTGCACCTTTCCCATCCCCACACGTCCATAAAACTATCCAATTTCATTTCAATCCTTAAAGCCATCCATTCTCGTATTCTAACTACAACAAACATTTCATCAAACACTTGTCTCTTTATCATCCCAATTCTCCAACAGCATCCACCGTGAGCTTAGGATTTTGTCGATTTTAGAACTATAGGAGAAACTTCCAACTGACCTTACGGTTTACACTCGGGTTTGACCTAAAATGAGAAGAATAAATGGTTGAGTTGTGCATTAGGTTGATTCATGAGATAATTTGGGTATGGTGGGTTGATGATCATCGATGCTGTGGGGTTATGGATGGTGGTTGTCGGCATCAAATGGCTTGGATCTACAATAATGGCCATGCAAGTGGTTTTGGTTTCTGTGAGGGTATGGTGGGGCATGGGAGTGGGAGTGGGAAGAAGTAGAAGAACAAAAATAACTTCCCAAATTATTTTCTTCTTGGTGTTTTTATTTAATATATTTCTTTAATGTGAGAAATCTAAAGTTACACTTTTGCCCTTTAAAAATTAGTCAAAATTCGGTAGGTCCATTGACCTTTGGTCAACTAACGTATTGACTAACGATTTCTATAATTTTTTCCTCACTGTAAGAATATTCGAAAGGTTTGGGTCGTGGGATTCACAAAGTGAAGGTTGAAGTAAAGTCTGGAAAAAAAAGAAAAGGAAAGGTTTGGGACTGCAGCTCAATTTTCCCTAGTTTTTAATTGCTTTTGTGTTATTGTAAAAAAAATTGTTGTGCATGTTTGTGTGAGTTAGACAGCCTCGACGTTGATGTATATACTTGAGAACATATGTTGGTTTATAAAATGCAATGTAGTTATGTGTTTTAGGTTAAATTTTTGCTTATTCATGTGAAACATACTTATGCACATGAATTTATTATAGCGTTGTACAAGAATAGGTTGATTCACATGATTTAGGTTGAAATAAAGAAGTTAGATGCTCANTGGGACTGCAGCTCAATTTTCCCTAGTTTTTAATTGCTTTTGTGTTATTGTAAAAAAAATTGTTGTGCATGTTTGTGTGAGTTAGACAGCCTCGACGTTGATGTATATACTTGAGAACATATGTTGGTTTATAAAATGCAATGTAGTTATGTGTTTTAGGTTAAATTTTTGCTTATTCATGTGAAACATACTTATGCACATGAATTTATTATAGCGTTGTACAAGAATAGGTTGATTCACATGATTTAGGTTGAAATAAAGAAGTTAGATGCTCAATCTCAAAACCTAATTTTCACTACATCCTTAACCTTATATAGCATAATTTGGGGTGTTCGAGCTAGTGCAAGATATGATTTAGATTTGTGGTGATCCGTGCATGTTGAAAAATATATTAGTGTAGAGTGTCTTTAATTTTAAGTATGAAGTAGATGATGGCTGTATGTTAGGGATCAAGCCCCTTTTAATTTTTACTTTTCTTGTAAAGAAAAAGAGCATTGCACTTATTAACTCTATGCCTCACGTTGACACTTTTTTTACTCGAGTCAGTAAATTCGTTCGGGTATCTCATAATCCAGTACCCTTTGGCCTTTAAATTTGAGGAGTTATTGACTAAAAGCTTGTTATATGGGTTAAGAAGAGAAAAAATGGTGAGGTTGATCTTGATATAAAAATATCAAAATAACCAAGTAATTGTGCAATTGTGAAGTAATTATGAGAGCTTAAATAACTAGTAAGTTTGAATCGCTTGGTATAACATTGATTGCCGAAGAACACATAAATTTGGAGAATCATCAATTGTATAAATTATTGGTATTGTCGGGTGACTAAACCAAATTTGAGTGGTATGAAAAATTGGTATTCGAACTAAACTTTAGAATACTGGGAAGAGAATGAAAGAAAACAAATTTGGGGTGTCTAAATCTTATGAGAGAAGAAATGAAATATTTGACTTTTAAGGTTGGAAATTGAACCAATTTGTGAATGTACTTCACTCACAAACCCATTTTACATTGAATAGGTGAGAATTTAGCTTTTACATTAGAAATAGTTCATGAATTTGATATCATATTTTCAATCTTGAGCCATAAAGACATGCTATTTAGCTAAACTTATTTAGGTGAGTTCATTTGCTAGCATTTTTGTGTGTTTCACTATTCTTTTCTTTTTGTTTTGTGTTTGCTTGAAGACTAGCAAAGTATTAAGTTTGGGGGTGGTATTTAATGAGTATGGTTCACTTATTGTTTTAATGCCTCTTAAACTTGTTATTTTGATTGTCTTTAAGAGTTTTTAGAACGTTTTAATGTTATTTTATATGTTAGGAGAATTGGTGTGAATAATTCCAAACTTGGAGAAATGAGTAATGTAGGCATGAATCTAGGAGAAGCTGATGTTAATTTGGTGAAACTCGATGATTGGGTGCTAAATTGAAAGAAAGAGTGAATAATGACAAAAATGGTGAAATTCAAAGTTTTAGGACTCAATTGTAACTTTTCAATAGTTGATTCAGACCATAAAACGATAATTGAAATTTCTGAGTCAATAAGATGTAATTATGAGTCAAAAAGGAGTAAAATATAATCAAAATATTTTGACAAATCAAGTTTCAACCACACAAATATGTTCCAGATTTTTAACTTGAGATTGAAACCTATCTTTTGACATAGTAAATGTTCGCGTGAAATCCGCAAGTATACGGGATCGTTGTACAAGTAATAAGATTTATGAGTTAAGAGTAATGTTCCCACGAGGAATAAGGTCTAATTTGTAGTTCAATAACTACTATTAAATTCAAAATGTGGTGATATCAAAAGAAATTGTTTGTGTATATTCTATACTAATCCTAAACTAAGAAAACAAATAAAGTGCTCATCTAATATGCAAATATTTGTATT
>CAIGRK010374416.1:640-10745 GCA_903798315.1 Fraxinus greggii | reverse complement strand
TTGTAAACACAGAGCTATTTATTTTATAGTAGATTCTCCTAATCTAAAATTCTTGTGTTCTTGTTTTATTTATCTTTATTTCATTATGTTCATTATCTTATGATCCGAAATTCATAACACGTGTAGATCCTAGTACATGTCCACACGACAAGAAATGAATTGATGCAACTAAAGAAAACTCGTCTTCATTACCTGGTGTAATCAGATCTTAGCTTAATACCTTGTTGATTCTCTTTACGCAAATTTGTTTTGAACCCGGAAATTTCCTTCTATCGTTTTATACAACATGATCTTTACATTTATTTCCCCAAATAATCTACATGTCAATTAAGAGGAAATGAAAACTTCAGCTTATGCATTTAATTAACAATAAAGAAAATCTACAGTTTTATTTCTTCTTCATAACTCATAAGCGCATTTACACATTGGCAACTGTTAATTTAAGGATAATTCATCAATCTAAATTTCTTTAGAAATAATTTCATATCCTAATAAATCAAGAAATAAGAAACCCGAAATATGTATGATAACAAACTTTCAAGGTCTTGACTTTAAAAGATTGAAAACATCAAACGATTAGGAAATGCCAACTCCGAGCTCCATATTCTACAAGTAAGCATCTCCTTCGAATCAAACACGACCAACACAAACAAAACCAACAAAAACAATACTCTAGCAACACATCAGCTTTATTTCTAATAATCTTGAATTGATTAAATACTAATCCTTTTCTGCCACTCTATTCATTCCTTTAAGGGGACCAATAAATTTCAAAAGTATGTCTCAATACACCAAATGCTGAGTCGTTTAATGGTATAAATATTCACTATAAACAATAGAATACAATCAACTAGACCATCCCTGTATGATAGACACTTCTTCATCACACCATAAAAATGAACACAGTTATAGAAAAATACTTCCTCTGAAATAATCATTAACTACATATAATCAAAATTCGGCAACAAAACCCAATTAAAGGACGAAAATTAAACATCACATTTACCAAATCTTTACTATTCAGGAGAAAATTATTACTAAACACGAAACAAGTCCATATATACATACACTTATATATTCATACCCGTAGAATCACGTGTATTTCGCTATTTACGATATTGAAAAAGGACTTACGGCGAAGAGGATGGTGGCGACGGCAGCCTGAACCACCTGTTGAAGGAGGACGCCTTTAACTACATCCTTTTTGGACACCAAATTCTTCTCATCTTCATCTTTCTTACTATGCAGCCTGTAATTCTCCAATGAACCAAGCATTACATATATAACTGAGTACACCCAGTAAACAACAATTGGAGCAAAGGTTCCCAACATTTCATCTGAAATCTCTAAACCCCCTTTAATTATCTGCATATTAAGTACTAATTGTTTTCTGGGAAATACTAAGATCCCGATTTGATTTATGGGTTTGTGTTTGTGAAAGGAATGAAATTGAAATTTGATTGTTGATCTGGGTTTCTGTCGTGTTTGGGTTT
Organism: Fraxinus greggii; assembly: GCA_903798315.1. Taxonomy (NCBI): domain Eukaryota; kingdom Viridiplantae; phylum Streptophyta; class Magnoliopsida; order Lamiales; family Oleaceae; genus Fraxinus; species Fraxinus greggii. Next base: position 9,252 of record CAIGRK010374416.1, on the reverse strand, counting down.
ATATATAGGATATAATCATTCGGAATTTAAGCATAATTATTAATTAAAACCTAAAATAATTTTTTTTTCTTAAAATTTATTATAAAGAATAACTGTAATATCAACTTTTTGAGCAAATTCAAAGAAATTTCTGAAAGATTTTGCAAAAGAAAGTCAAAAAGCTGGGGTTTGATCGGGAGATGACGTGGCAGCAAGAAAGATTATCACGTTCCTTGCCTTAGTAATGAACAAAGATACAAGGGACGTCAACTAATTATTTCAAAAATATTTATTTATTTGCAAGTTTGAATTTTTAAAAATATTAATGAAATGTAAATAGAAAAGATAATAGAAATAAAAAAGTCGTAATAGTATCCTGTTTGAGTCCAATTTTTGTTGTAGAATGCATTTTAGAGTAGCAGATTGATGGAGAATCTGTGGTTAAAAATAAAGAAAAATTTTTGAGTTACGTGTAATATTATTTTATTGAAAAATGTATGATTGAAAAGAAGAGAAATCAAATTTTATTTTGAAAAAAATGACGATAAAAAAGTTCTAAATCATTGTTCTGAGTTCAAGTCTTGTCCAGAGATATCAATTTAAAACTTAAAAATAAAAGTTACAAGTGTATTATCAAACTTTATAAAAAATATTTAGATCATTTTAAAAGTTTTAAATCTCGCACATTATCATGAAATCCACAATCACACATGCTAGTAACTCAACATTTTCTATAGAATGTAACTAATTACAGAGTTCTCAATATTTACAACGTTTTCATTCTAATTGAGCAACTTATAAGTTGGGTAAGCACTTTCGGTTTTTTATTTTTATTTTTTTGAAAGAAAGATAAGAACTTTCTAATCACGTTTCTTAAGACAAAATCAAATGACAAATATGTAATGGTTTAACAAAATCATACCAAAAGGCTAAAAATTGTATAACCAAAGGGAATAGCATTTTATGATGTAGCCTCTACACTGGTTGGAACTAATTTTTTTTTTTATTCTTTTTGTTGAATTCTTATTTTTAAACTTTCATTAATTAGCATACCATCAAGGATAAATATTTACTAATTAACAAAAGATTCAAGATAAGAACGTGTTAAAAAATTAGAGACACAAGGACTAAAATAAACAAAACTCGTGACATTAAATGCAATTAAAGTGTAATGTAATTAATAAAAACTTGATTAGAAAGAAAAATATCTGTACGGATACAACAACGTATTGGACCTAAAAATGCCTGCTACTCGAGATTCTTCAAGCTCTAACAGATGTCATAAAACTATTTTTCAAAGAGAATCCTTTTTCATCTAGATGAGATACTCGTTTATTCAGTATCCAATCATCCATAACAATCATATCCATTTTACTAAATTACCCTACTTGAACTTTATATCTTCATCATGAACTAATGTGGAAATGGACAACACATTCAGGAGGATGACTGCAGCAAATTTATTAAATGCTGAGGGTCAAATGTTTGAAGAAAAATGTTGGGATCCAAATTGCAAGTTGTAAAGTTCAGGTATGGTAACAATAACGATATCATATCGAGTTAATATCCAACTTTATAAAAACATTTTAATCATTTTATCAGTTAAACCGAAACATCGTCCATAAACGATAAGAAACATTTTGATGAACAATATATTCAAAATTTCATAAATGAACTTGTACATGACTAAAGCCAAGGCAAATAATGGTAAAAAATAAAATAACTAAAGAAATGAACGAAGGTTGTTATGAAAATAAATAGATATTGGAGCATAAACCATGTACAGAGTTTTCCAATATTTACAGCATTCTTCATTCATTCAAATTGAGCAACTTCTGTTGGATAAACACTTTCTGATAATATTTCATGAGAAAAGACAGAAGAATAAATAATGTAACAGTTAGCAGTTTATTAGGTTATGCAAAAATTCTCATTGAATCTTTCAGCAAAATCCTCCACAAAGGTAAAATTTTGTCTGATCAAAAGGCATAATTATTTTCTTATGTAGCCTCCACGCTTGTTTCGGGAGCTTTCTTCACAAAGTTAAGACCAGATTGTCTGCTTCGTTTCGCAGGAGCTGGAGGATTAAAACCCGAAATTTCAGCTTCATGCTAAATAAAGTAGCTACTTTGATTAAATTTGTGCGACTATGGGGAAAGGGAGTGTGCATCACTACCTTTTGCCTTGGCAGTGTTATTAGATTGGAGAACAGCAGATTTCCACTCATTATAGGAACGATTATCCATCTGTTTGCGCTTCTTGTACGCAGAAGGCTGCAAAAGATCACAGTTCAACCAAAGTATAGTTAGGCCTCGAGACACAATGAATTCCAATGCATAAAAACAAAGAAAGTCAGATAAGCAACATGGGTAAGGTAGCACGCTAAAGTTATGTGAAACAATTTAGTAGGTGCTACGTTGTAATTGGTAAGTATTTCTTGGCTTCAATTTAAGATATGTGAGATGAAATGTCATGGGATTGTCCCAGCACCTATCTGAAAAGTGTATTTCCACACTCAAAATTCGATGATCAACTAAGCAGTCTAAGCATCGCGTTGAGTGCATGAGACTATTTGAACTTCAGAAGAAACAGGAACTTTAGAAGAAACAGTGTTCATTTACATTATCTGTCAAAAATGATAAACGAGAAAAGGAAGCAAAATAATTTCATACACTGTTCTTGTGCATTTCAACTTTAGATTTTTTATCATAATGATCCACACAATGTACCAACTATACATCTAAGATTTCCTTTACAGGACATTGACTCAATTGTGATAGCAAAGACAGTAATTTTTACTCAAACGTACACACCTCTCTGCAGTGATTAGGGACTCTCAAAACATGATAGCAATTAAAATCATAATAGTTAAGACGCGATGCTAATTATTACCTCTTCTCCATCGTCAGATGAATAGCCTCCATCCTCAAGCCTCCTTTTTTCAGGTAATGCATTTAGAAGCTCTGCATGTAAAAGATGAGAAAAATAAAATATAAGGAACAGAGTTGTGAGTGAAGGCCTAATAGCACATGTATAGTAAGGCGCCACTCAATGTAATGAAAGCCTTTTTTAACTTCATTTTGTAACAATTTAGCAGTAGGGTCAACTGGTCAAGAAGGTTATGAACATCCAAAACACCACAAAAATGATTTTACCTCGGTTTCCTTTAACATCTTTATGATCCTTTCTTTAACTTTATTGTGTAACAATTTAGGAGTAGGGTCAAGAAGGTTATGAACATCCAAAACATCACAAAAATGATTTTACCTCTGTTTCCTTTAACATCTTTAGGATCCTTCTTCTCCTTTGTTGTCCCGAACGCATCAAAGCATAGGTCCTTCATTGAAGTAGATACCTGAAATTGTGTCATCAAATGAGCATTCATTATATGCTAAGTTAAAAGAAGCAAATAAATTTTCCTTGTACAAACAACTTTATGCAAACAAGAAGCATGTGATCTCACAGTAGAAAATTCAGATTCTGATGATCCAGCAAGTTCAATCAACTTAATTTTGTCTGCCTTGAGCTGCAAAATTTGCAAATGATGAATAAATAACGACATTCAAGCACAAATGACAATGTGGCCATTAATACATATATCAAGTGCATTTCCTGGAGAAAAATTGTCCCTACCTTATGTCGTTTTGCACAAAGGTAGAATGCAACGGCAGTAAACACAGGACGAGTGAAGTCAGTACTTGCCCGACGAGAAGATGGCAATGAAGTAAGAAATCTTTCCTTATACCTAAAATTCAACAATTTCAAATCAGTTCAAAGAGAAAGCAATTAAATGCATATCAAAAGAGTTTGTTTTCATTTTCGTTCCTATGCAATGATCATCGTGCACTAAACCATATTACACCAGAGTCAAGTAACAGCACCATTACTTCACTAAACCATTTTATCAAACATCAACTAGTGTATTTCGCAAAATAAAGCAGATTTGATAAACATTCAATGCTTACAAAGATAAGCCTTTGAGGACCAAAGGAATTAGCCTAATGCATCCAAATTGAATAGCCAATTCTCTTACATCAAGCTTGTTCCTAAACAAATCAACCAAAGTAATAAAACATACATTTCTGTATCCCATTCCATCATCAATACATAAAGAGGTCATGAATGAAAATTAAAAATTTAGTGAAAAAAAATTGATACTAACTTGACACCAATGCCATTCTGCATCGAATTAAAGGATCTACTATAAGCCTTCTCAGACAAGCCACTCAATTTTATCGCAGTCTGACGATCAAATATGACTTCCATCCTAAAAAAATTAATTATTAAAAATCATCAGATCTTAAAATCAACAAAAAATTTAAAAGAAGTAACAAATAAATTATACATGTGTAAATCCGTAGTACTACCTAGACGAAGCAATCTCTAAGCAAATAATAGCCTTACAAATCTCACCCTGCAAATCAATGAACGTATAGCAATTTATAAATAGGAATTAAAACGAATAATGGTTATCTTAAAAATTAAAAAACAAAACCCTATCAGTAATGGGTTATCTTAAAACTGAAGATAAAAACTCACGACGCCGATGACGGAAGAGTCGAATTGGATGTCAGCAAGGCGGCGAAGCTCGGAAGCTTTACGGATGAGTTGTTTGAATTCCGAGAGGCCCAATTTCTTGGCTATTTCTGACATATCCATTTTGTAGAGTTTGAGATTTTTCCTTGTAATGAAATTGAAATGGTTAAATGAAATGGGTTTTTCTTTATCATTTTGAGAAGAGAATCAATGGCGGGAACGTGAATTTTGGCTACGAATTTGGGGGTTTTCCCTCTCGCGCCATGAAAATTGAGCTAGAATTTGATTTTTGGCGCCAAACCGAGAACATTATTTTTTTGGAGGATAAATTGGTATTTCATTCGCAGTCACAATACTTCGAATAAAATTTTAATTAGGTCAATAAATTTTAATTTGTCTGAATTGGATTATAATGAATTTCAATTTAGTTTCGAATTTTACCACTAAAATACATACTTGATAGTTATAACATAACTGATGTTCCGCGTAATGTGACGTGTACCCTAACAACGAAAATGACTAAATAAGGATTATAATGACGTCTATATATTAAAAGGTTACTCTGTATTTTTTTTTTTTGTAGTATGATTATCAATTAAGCAACTTTCATTAATTTAGGAGATGGCATGCGATACAATTGTGAAATTCGAAATTAAATTTAAAGTTCAATGATACAACTAAAATGAAATTAGTGACCCATTTGAGACAAATTAAAGTTCGTTAACCAGATTGAAATTTCAGAAAATGTTCATTGACCGTAGATGAAATTTACCCTAGACAAATTACAAATTTTTTATAAAAGTATAATGTCTTCTTTATTCAACAAATGGCTATCACCATTTAGACATTTTTAGTCATGACGAATTGAATTGAACCCCCTGTTTGGTACACTTTAAAATTTTCGTTCTCATTCTTTTACTCATTTTCAACAACACATTTTTCAATAAAATGATATTTTTTATCACATCAATAACTTTTCCTTCTTTTTCAACCACACATTCTCCATCAATCCACTATTCCAGAATACATTTTTTCAAAATAATATGGCTCAAACACTCCCTGAATAGGGAATTGTGTATAAGTACGTAGTGGATCGTATTTGGAAAGTTGGTGGATTATAGTTGGCCAAAATGTCGTTGACAATGATTTATCATATGTTTGGCTCGTGTTTATAAACAATCAACTTTTTATCCACATATTTCGATGGGATCCACAAGTTTTACATATGTATTTACCATTCATTTTTATATATATGTAATTTGAATGACTTATAAACATTTCCCAAACAAGCTTTTAGTGTCTCTTTGCTCTCATATGATCCATGAAATTCTTGATGTTAGGTTATCATTGAGCATTGTTGATACCAATGGTGAGTAGAGGATTACAGGTAGGACGAGATTGTCTATGGCTTACAACTTACTCTCATAGTGTCCATGAGATTCCGTCGTGACTAGGGATAGATTGCACTTCACGCGATGGCAGAGTTTCCGTAGTGTGCCGTTTAGGTAGCTCAAGGTAAATGATTGTCAAGGCTGAGTTCCCTAATTTCACATTTTATCTGGGGTGCACGACAAAATTTATTAGTTGTTTAGTCTTACGTATTGTTATCATAGAAAAAATGAATATTTTAACTTTGGTACCTCGAAGTGAAAGTTGTGTTTAGCTATGTCCAATACGCGAATTCGCCTAAAATCTGCCCCAGTGAGCCAGGCGAGGTCAACTCGACCCGCTTTACATCCCTACCTCAACTCACCCCCAACCTATGAGCACAAGGTCGTGATTTTCATGGGGGGAGCGTGTCGCCCTAGTCTATATTCCTTGAGTAAGTTTAACAATTAATCCAAGTAGGAACAAGGCTCCTTCAATAGTCCCCAGTAAACAAACAAGAAAAAAGATGTTTGACCTGCATTTGCAGTGTCCCCAACTCAAATAAACTCGGTAAAATGTTAAAACTGACATTTGAGAAAATGTTAAGGAAATTTAACCTACTGAATAAGCAAAAGATGTGCAGCAAGTCCAGAGTTTGATCTAGACAAGAACTAGAAGCGCGCATCAAATGAATGTTGCCTGTTACTTATATGATCAAATGCTTCCATCTCATTCTCTACCTAAAATCTTTCATAGATGTGAATGATTCAGATCTCTGATGCCTTCTTGCACTTGACATTGCCTTGTGATAATTTGTTCTGTATACGTCTCCTACAACTTCGACAGCCTTGTGATTCTTGCAACTCAATAGAATGCTTGGACGCTGCTTCGTTGTATCTTTTCCCCGTCTGATTTTTGCATTTAGGGCCATTCTCCAGGAATCGTATGGTGTGTCCGTGGTGGTTCTTTGCTCTTCCGAAACTGACAGCACAGAAAAATCAATTGTGCAGTGTTATGGCTTAAACTCTAATTCCTACTCATGAGAGCAATAGAAATAGATGAATTCGAAAATAAGCAAAACCAACACAAGATTTATAGTTGTACATCCACTTACTGCGAAGATCGATTTGCGAAAAGTTAGGCTCCACAGAATCCAGCTCACAGGCCGTGACAACACTCCAATCTATGCTAGCTTCACTTGGCGCATAACAACATGTTGGGGTGATGCAGCTGGACATGCCATCTGATTCTGGCCTGGTAAGAAAGGGGTAGTTGGAACTGTGTGACAGGCTTTCTATTTCAAATAAGTCTGAACTTGAATCACTGTCAGTATCACTATGCATGACATTAGAACTTGCTGAGATTTCAATCTCTTTCATTCTTGGAGGGATTGCATCCCAATTCGGCAAAGAATTCTTCCCATTTTCCAGTATTGGGAAGGTAAAAAGTTCCAGCGATTTTCTCTTTGTTTTATCCTCTTCCTCTTGCAGCTTCATCTTAACTGGTTGATTTCGAGTCTCGGGATTAAAAACTGGGAAGCTGAAATGATCATCAGTCTTCAATCTGAAACCCACTTCATCAAATCCCTCGCGCCGCCAATCCTTCTTGAACCATGAACTTGATTGGGACTTGTCAACAAGTATATCGTAAGTTTCGACTGTTTTTTTCTCCTTGCAAGTAACCAATCCAGTGTTCATATTCTTGTTGGAAAAGTTATCATTCACATAATCATGAATTTCGACAGAATTCTTGTCACTACAAGAGCAATTACAACCAATTCTATCAAAGAATCTCTTTCCATGAACCTTGATTGTCTTACGGGGCTGCTGATTTCTTGAACTACGATGCAGTAACGCACTCCGGCTGTTCCAAGTTGATTCAGATCGAATACTTGGCGTTGCCATTCTTACATCAAGGGGACCGTTCTTCTTTTGTTTGCAATTCAGGACATCCTTGTTGGTGATTTTCGGACTATCATTCGTTCCTTCATTGAAATATTTCTCAGCACCGAAGACATCAATTTCTGTGTCTTCTGTGTCCTTTCTTCCAAGGTAATCATGCTCATTTGTGATGGACACGGACAACCCGAGTCGACTCCGGTTTTCCTCTGCCAGCTTAAGTACAAAGGCTTCTTCATCTGCATTTAAGTAAGAGGAAAAGGAAACATCCCTGAAGGTGTTTCTGTTTTCGGAAGGCAAGTTAAGAGAAATACTTGTGCTGACCATAGCCATGGATATTTTATGCTTGATAAAAATTATTGTAATGACCATACAAAAAGGAAAAGAGAGAGTGACCAGACTTAGGAACTAGAAAAGAATCGAATTCAGCAGGAAGTTCTTAATTTTGCATACAGAGAAGTTAGAAACTAGGCCACGTCTGATGTAGGCTGCCGAGAAGAATAGAAAAAAAAAAATAGCTAGTAGGTCAACATATCAATAGCTTACTCTCTGACCCGAGTAACATGAGACACAGAATTAACGAGAGATCATTGGTAACTTTGGCTCAATGACAATCACTCCTAGGCTTAAAAGGGATATGCAATATGTTCGAGAAGAATTCAAAAATGTTATGTTGTAGCTTTTGGCCTTTTATGACTCTATCCAGGATAATGTTGATTGCACTTTGAGCATAACAAAAGGAATTCTTATTTCCTCCTTTCATTTTCTTCTTTTTTGGACTTGAAATAATTGATGCATAAGAGCTTTTTTTTTTTTTTTTTGACTTTTATC
>CAIGRK010374399.1:0-11739 GCA_903798315.1 Fraxinus greggii | reverse complement strand
GCACTTCGAGTTCACGGAACTCGGAGCCCTACAAATTGTGTGTTTGTCGTTTCTTAAAATTGTCAAGTGAATAGAAAATTACCTTTTGATTTTAAGTTCCTGTCAGATATTTTTATGATGTATGATCATCTCCTTTTGGCTTTCACAAGTTAATTAGAAGAGGCTTGCATGTCTCCAATGATATATCATCTAATCATATCGAAGAGACAAGAGACTAAAGGTGTCACTACTTTTGACTAATTAAATGAGGTATAATTTATATTTTGTGATCTTGAATATTGTTGATGAATAAAAAATTAAGCTTCGTTTTCACGTTCTAATATTCATGTGTACATATTTCACTTTTTAAATTTGATTTGACATATTTATGGTTCAAAATATTACGCATATCACTCATCCATAATATAAGACGTACAACGTACCTGTTTACTAATGGTAGAAAAGAAACGAAAAGAAAAGAATTCACCTAAACATTCTAAAATGATTGAAAAAAAAAAGTAATAAATTCGTGAGCACATATCGTGCGACTTCAAACTTGCCCATAGGATTATCTCAAAGGTTCAAAAGAAAAGATTGTTTCCCAACAAATATCTTATCTATAGTCGAGTTCTCAATAGGATTCGCAAGATCTTCTATATCCATCAAAATTTACATATCATCAATGGTTTATCAAAGCTTTATACAAAGGTTTAAAAAAATATTTACAAAAGGATGATCAAAATCATTCAAACACGTACATCTTACAATTTACAACATCGTAATTTACACACAAAAGTTTTGTTGCGAGACTTCTCAACAATTCACCATAGTAACGAAAAACTTGATACATAGATGATGAAAGCCATTCAACCGTCTAGAAGTTTGGGGCTTTAACCTCATCGGTAGTTACAACTATATCCCTACGACAATATGGGCAGTCCCCACAAGTCCGCAGCCAGGGTTCCAGGCAGCAAAAATGAAACCTATGACCACAGGATAAGCATATTAGCTCATCTCCCATCAAAAAACTTTCTAGGCATATGCTACACTCCCTTAACGCCCTAGATATAGCTTGCTTGTCACCTTCATCCGAGTCATTGAATATATCGACGTGCAAACAATTCAGTGCCTCTTGAGTGAGTCCTGGAGATCTTTTACCTATTTGTTGCGTCACAGAATCAGTGGACGAGGGAATTGAAGCCGGCCAATCCTCGGAAGTATCAGTTTCCCAATCTCCAGCATCAACTAGTCTAAAGTCATCCAATAAGAAGGCAAGAATTTATTAGACATCAAGTCTAGAACTATAGAAAAATAAATAACAAGATACATTCATTTTGGTCAGAAATTTGGAAACGAGTTCACTTCAAGCACAATATTATTCTCATATTTTACAAGAAAGGTACATTGGGAATGTGGAAATTTAAAAGAAAAAATGTAATAATCCAAATACATATTTAACAACAAAAACTACAGTTAATAGTTGTTCACAAACCATTTTCAAGCCATATTTTGCAATAAAAGTACCCCCTTCGACTTGAAGCATCAAAATAACAAAATCATTACAAGTATATAAGAAAGATATGTCCCAAGGAATGGGAGTTGTGGGATTTATATTTAGTTAGTATGCATCAAGACTGAGTTATTTCATTTACAGAAAAAGGGATATACAAAACGAATAAAAGAAATTTTGGTCAGTGTAATTGTGTGTCTGGGTGGTGTTGGGACACTCCTGGGGGAAGAGAAGGAAAAACAGGCAAGGAGAGAGGTAAAAAGAAGAGAGGAGGATTTTAACCGGATGTTGGCATAGAGATACTTAGAAGGCCCAAAAGAACTAAAAAGAGAGGAAAAACAAAATGAAAAAAGAAGAATAATACACGAGGACAAAGTCTAGCTATCTGAACAGGGACGAGGAGAAGAAAGAAAAAAAATTATAATTAGGTATTTCCCATGGTTCGAACACCAAATGGCATAACCAACTAGCAAACAAGTTTTATGTTTTGCGTTCAGTTTGTATCAATTTTTGGTTACGTAAGTTCATATTGGTTAAACCAGATAACCAGTAAAACTAGGAGAAAGAGGGAAAAACAGTACAATAAAGCTTCATGGTTGAGGAGACCAACCTGTCTCCAGATACAGTGACACCTCTCAACCTTTGTAGAAGCCTTTCTCTTGCACGTAGTACAGATCCAGGAAGCCGACTGTTCCCACTGCTAACAGTTCCGGAAGCAGAGTGATGGATCCCTCGATCAAGCCAAATTGATTCACGTTCCTGAGCATATAAATTAGTTTATAAAACAATTAAAAAGCAGACATAAATATCTTTGATTTGCATGACTTCTTATTTGCAAGATAATCAGAAAGTAATTTATAACCCTTGACGGGATATAGCAAGGGGTACAAAATGATAAAAACCAACCACAAAAAACACAATATTTATCTAGAGTTTATCAGTACAGATAACTACTGAAAGCAAGTCCATAAAACATTCGTAAACGAGTACATGGTCTTGTTTGAGATAGGTAAAAATTTTAAAAGTTTCGTGAAGACCAGATTGAGTGAGATAATTAAAAAGGAAAACATTAGTTGGCACAAGAAGCAGGGGGGAGACCAAAGCTGAAAACATTAAAACGTTTTATTAAGGAAAGAAAATTATGCCACGGTTATCATGCAGGAATGAGTAACCCAATATGATTGTCAAAAATACATTAAAAAAATCACATGAAATTTTACCCTATAGAACAAGGGATCATATCCAAAATTCCTGCCGAATGGCATCACTAGACCAAAAACTTCTGAAAAATGTCGTGTAAAATATTATGCCGCATGTTGTTACCTATGATATTTCATTCCCACTACTCATAAAGATAAAAGTTTAAGTCGTGAATAGAGCTCAACAAAAAAATAAAGTAGGTTGGAGACATTAGAATCTTCAGTTTAGAACGGCATACTGATTGTCAATCCAAGGTAACCCAAATCTGTTTAGCTAGTCTTAGCAATCAATTTTCAAACCTGCTACTAAATAACCAACACCCAACACACTTATTTGTGGTTGGACATGGATTAATCAAGGGTTTAGGTTGCAATTGCAGCTTGTAGTTTTATGAAAGCCTCATTAAGAGTTTAAGTAAGACACACAGGTATGCAAAAAAAAATTACGAAACAGGCTTTATAGTGAAGATCTTATAAGACTCAAGACCTCCTAAACCGTGCAACTAAAAGCATCAGAAAATCCATCTTTTAACATTTGAAATTTTACAAAATTATAAAGAAGAATGAAAACCAGCAGTACGCTCAAGTTTGGAGGTAAATAATCCTTACCGGCATGAACATTCTGCGCATTCACACAATTTACAGGTCCTTTTCAGATATGCACTAAGGCATTATGCATGTTTAGGCATCTCTCTCAAAGCAGCCTTTTTTTATCATATTACACGCTGAAAATTGGAACCTGTTTCTTGCCAAATAAATATTCTTTTGGCAACTCATTCGGAAGTGTTGAGGCTCGAACTTGTGATCTGTGATGTGCTCCCAAAATTTGGCCAAAGTCGTGTTTTACTGAATCACACTTTTGTAAGTTGTAACGGTTTTAATAAGATGATGACACGTGTGCAATTCCTGGCCCTTGATTTTGGCATTATTGATGAGAGATATACATACATGCACAGTATCATTTTAATCCTGGCATCGATTATTCTTCTGACTTCTGGGTTCTTCTGAGAGAGTTTCCTTTTTCTTTCTCTTGCAATTAGGGTTTAGATTTGTGAGTTTTCATCTCTTTTGATAACTTGTAAAACTGAGATCATTACATTTTAGCCTCTAAAATCTGTGTTTTCTGAATGATTACGGTAAGAATAAGGGGTTTCTTACCGTTGTGATTTCAAGTAAGCGAGTTGAAGTTTCTTGGAGTCTGCAGTTATTGTTGAAGAGAGAAGTATTATTATATTGGAAGAAACGATCAGTAACTTTTGTTGTATTTTTGGGTTATATAGAGCAACTGAGCAAATATCCAATTTTTGGATGCTCAACGGGATGTAGGCGTTAGAAGTGGTCGCCGAACCTCTGGGTTTAGGCCGAAAGAAATCTCTCATGTTCAATCCTCATTTTTTACTTTTTGATTGTTTGAGGTTTTTGTGGAATCTAGTTTTAATATCGCGTTATCTGGGCTTTTCAAGATGCATTAAAAAAAGTATGGATTACTATAAAAAGCATTCGAAATTTGTTTAATCACATCTTTCAATCACCAAAAACAAGTGAATAAATTCGGAAAAAGAAAGAGAATATATAATTTCATTTTTGGTCGCGCGACTCAATTCGTCAAAATCCATTACTTCAATTTAATAGTTAAGCTAAAATATAAAAGAACACTGATATAAAATATCGACAATGTGCATTAAACAGGTCTTACTTGAAGTGGAAGCGGAGTACGATTAGAAGACCCGTGTCGAGACTGACGCGGAAGGCGTCGCAGAGGATCGCACCCCTCAATGTCCAGACGATCGCGGCCGCCAGAATTGTGATGGTGGTGATTATTTGTGTGGCGGTGGCGGCGGCGATTATTCCGATCTAGAGTGGTAGGAGAGTTGAATTCCGGTTCGAGGTCCAAAGGATTCGAACTCCTACCAAAACGAGACCTCCTGTTGTTGAATAGCTCTGACGCGCTCGTCATACAAGTTCAATTAAACTGGGAAAAAAACTGAAAACCGACAGCCTTTTTCTTCAATAATTCGAAGATTCAGAAAGTAGAACAGAATAAGGGTTCGGGGAAATTGCAATTTTGATTCGTGTAGAGGCTACCGGTGTAGCTTTGGGGAAATGTAGAACCGCAGTGGGCAGAGGAAAAGGAAAGTGCACAAATATACATAGGAAAATACGCAGGAATGTAAACCAAATGGTCAACTATTTCTGAAGTTCAAACATACGTACACTTCACAGTTTTCAGCGTTTTGACAAGTTTCATGCGACGTGCCACCTTGCTAGATATTTAGAGAAAGAAAGGTTCCTTTCAAGGAAACTTAAAACATCTCAAAAGATGAACAACTTCCAAATTATTATGGACGTGTTCGATAGAGGTTAAAATCGGATTAAAATTAAAAAATTAATCGTTATTGTTGATTTTTATTAGATGAGTGGAGCCAAATAACGACTATATTTTCAATTTTAATCCAATTTTAATTCTTCCAAACAAACACTATATTATTTTTTCCATTAAAATTGAAATATTTTAAATGTATTTAATTATAAAAAGTCAATTGGAGCATAATTTTGAGAATTGAGTATTTAAAATATAAATCATCTTATATTTAAATAGTGTATTGAAGATGCTCTAAGTGGACAATTATATAATCACGAATAATTTATTTAATTTATTTTAGGTATGCTTTTTATTATTTCGTTTATAGCCTTACGATACATCTACTTTTAATAATTAAGCATCAAAGAGACTGCGGGAACATTTATAGGAAATTCGAAGGTTCTGCCCGTGCTCATCTCTAGTACCTTCCCGACTCGATACCAGGTATTTTCATATACAATTTTTTATAACATCATTAGAGTCATTTGTAAAAAACATCGCTAAACTCATGGTTGACACAAGTCATGACGTCATGCTTCTAGGTTAGCAACTCAAGACTCCAATGGCATTCACACTTAAGAAACTCCATTAGTAGGGACCCTTCATTGGTCCAATCATCCAAATTATGATGCAGAAGAGGATCCACTAGTAGATTCGCAAGTACGACACAACCAAGACCCTTCAAAATAGTGGCACCTCAGGTGGCCATTATGTCGGAGTCGCTTTCACGATGTTAAACACTAGGCCTTGGGTTAGCAGGTTGAGTAGGCATATCCCATGTCACCTCTGACATATCCTATGTCGTCTTTGACGTATCCTATGCAAAACCTGGTATATCCTATTCCTTTTCCAGCTCCTCATATGATGTCCCTGATGGGCTGAGGAACTTAGCACCACGTCCTTGAGAATACTTGCAATCGATGCACAACGGCGCCAGTATAGGATGGTACGAGCAGCTTACCCAGATCATTCAGGAAGGACGCGGTCGAAGCCTTGCGCGTGTACCACACGTTACGTTAAGAGTGTGCCATTCATTCAAGAGATTCTCACCTACTCCCTCTCAAATATGTTCAAGCATCCTAGCATGAAAAGAGTTCAACGATATTACGGATCCCATCAATCACCTTGTTACATAAACAGACATGATGCCCATGTAAAATGCCCCCAACCCTAGGACCTTTCTCAAAGAACATTGCCACACTTACAGATTTTGGTTCACATAATTTATACAGAGGGATATTTGGCAGTTTTTGGTTGAAAGGACAAAAAATAAAAATAAAAATTGAACAACACAGATGTTGCCACAACAACATCTGTAAAAATTATGTGAAGAAACCCATACACTTAGAATTATTCTTTCTCAAACGTTGTCAGAATTGACGAGAAAATGGTTCAACAACCCGGTACTAACCCCCGACATGCTTCAATAAAATATTACTAAGTATTAATAACGGGCTTGGGTCATGCTAGGCCGATAATTGCTCATAGAATCTTATTTAGCTCTTGTTTGATAATCACTTTTGGGTAAAATGAAATTTTGAATAGTCATATTTTGGAGAATATGCAGTTAAAAAATAGGAATTTTTTTAAAATTTACGTGTAGAATATTTTATTATGTAAATATATGGTTAAAAATTATTATATAAAAAGGAGTTTTGAAATAATATTTGTCAAACATGGGCTAAGCTTTATATGCGGAAATATAAACATAGATGCAAACTCTCTAAATATAGTCATAGCGCTATTAAGTTAAAATATTGTTACATGGCATATTCATATTATACATAAATATCACCGACATTACGAGTAAACAATTATTTTACATATAAACATTACTTTAAATAGAAAAGAAAAAAGATCAATATTACTAAAAGCATTATTTTTTTTTTTATTTTTTTCAAAAATATTCGACTAGACCTTTTTGTAATATACTACCTCCAAAAAAATCCATTTTTCTTGGTGTTTTTTTTTTTTCATTTATGTAATATACATTACTATAGATAATAAATAATTTTGATTGAATATATTTTGAAACTACAACATATAAAGTCGTTTGCTTTAAGTCAAAATATATAAATATGTCGAGTGATGACGATGAGGTCTCCCTCAATAAATGCCTACAAAGACACAATATATAAATGAAGGATGGGCACAGCCTTTATGGGGAAAAAAGAAGAAAATTCGGCTCTACAATAAAATAAATCTTCTTTAAGATAGCTAGACGAGAGATCAATTATGGCGCTTCTTGAATAATATAAAATTTTTAGCTAATCATCATGAAAGGAAAGACTTGAATATTATGTCATATCGATTGGTCATAGAAGAAAAAACAAACTATTAAAATGTAACGAGTTTCTCTTTACTTACTGCGACTTATTGCCTTATTTCAATTGAATGACAATTCTCTCCGATTTTTTGCTCCAATAATTGTTTTCAAGTATCAAAACGTGATGCATGAATAGCTGTATTTTTGCGAAATAATTTAAATAAATGTAAACTAAATATATTTTTTTTTCAATTTTTAAACTGGAAGAAAAATTATCTTGACATAATAATAAAAGCACCCATTTTCATTCAAAGAAAAATAAACCAGAATGAAAATAAAAAAGAAAAAGCCGAAACGGTTCCATGGNAAAAAACAAACTATTAAAATGTAACGAGTTTCTCTTTACTTACTGCGACTTATTGCCTTATTTCAATTGAATGACAATTCTCTCCGATTTTTTGCTCCAATAATTGTTTTCAAGTATCAAAACGTGATGCATGAATAGCTGTATTTTTGCGAAATAATTTAAATAAATGTAAACTAAATATATTTTTTTTTCAATTTTTAAACTGGAAGAAAAATTATCTTGACATAATAATAAAAGCACCCATTTTCATTCAAAGAAAAATAAACCAGAATGAAAATAAAAAAGAAAAAGCCGAAACGGTTCCATGGCGGATTCTTCTAAACTGTAATCTTATTATAATATTTTCTTCGCTGGAACGAAAAAATGACCGTTACGAACATAAAACCCCCGGCAACGGATAGTTTATTTTTCAAAAGGAAAAAAAAATACTTCCATATTAAAGAACCAAATCACCAGAGTTGTCTTTATCTAAATATCAATATACAATCACAAAATCTCTCATTCTACTCACTAATTCTTGCTCTAACTGATTATTCAAATCTGCGTTAATTCGACTAATTTTTGTGGGATTTTTGTTTTGGGTGTTGCTAATTCCTTGGAAAACAGTCTGTTCAAAAGTTAAATTCTTTTGTTGATTTTATTGATATTGGGAAATGGATCTTGGATGTATTGATATGGGCTGCATTGAAAAGCAAAGAAAGGAGACTTTTCTTGACAAGGAGAACAGTCCAAAGGAGTCTGGGCTGTCTTCTTCCAAGCCAGGGAAGGTACTCTTTCTTGGTTTCTTGAAATGAATTCTGTATTTCATTTCAATCTTTCTCAATGGTTTATTGTTGATATTTTAGGTTTTCGATATAGTATTGTGTTCAATTATATGTAATTTGTGAGTTTTACACTTGAATTATGTTTTGCTTTCAAGATTTAGAAAATGGTCAGCCTGATTAGTCTTCTGAGGTATAAGAAATGGGAATTCTCAATTTATTGTGTAGCTTCTTTTGGCACCTTGGGTAAGGTGGACTACAATGTACATTGTCAAGAAAAGAAAAGAACCTAAAATCTTGTCCACTGGTCAAGTCGCGCATGTATCTTGAGTGATAGTCTGGTACAAAAATAAAACAACAAAATAAAGGAGTTTTCATGATATAAACAAAATTTTCGTGTAATATAGGGTGGGAGAATAGAAAGGGGCTACGGGTGCTTTTTTGAATATATTTGGGTAAATCAGCATCTCATATCTCTGCTACAATTACACCAGTTTTATTGCTTTAAGTTCATCTGCATAGTGAAGCTTTGTGATTTAGATGTTTATTGGTATGACATATGAATGGTAATGCATTTATACGTAGACCTTTTTATCTTGTTTATAAAGATGAATGTTGAATAGTGTATTTGTAATTGTAAAGATCTGGTAATGTGTGGCACAGTTCTTTAAAATGAACTCATCAAGTCAATTTAATGACATGTTATACAAGTTTTCCATTCATTTTATCCTTCTAAAATGTAATTGTTATGTCGAAGTAGATCAAAAGATGTCAAAGTGAATAACTAAAACCCAATATCGACCCAATATTGGCATCTTAGGGTTGCACATTTTGCAGTAATTGAGTTAGATTGTAAAGAGAACGAGGATGTTGTTCTTTTTCTGGAAACAGATTGAATTTATTAGTTTCCATGCTGAATTTGGTTTTCTTTTATTGTTCTCATAACTTCAATATTCTCATCAAGCATTAGAATAAATGTTCTTCTTTCTTTCTTTCTCATTTTTTTACTTCTGTATAATGCAGAACAAGGGATCAAAAGATGTTCTCCAGTCAAGTTTGAGTGCTTTAAACAAACTTACATCACAAATTACAAAGCCTCCACATCGGAGAACTTCACCTCTTAATTGGTTCCCACGCAAAAAGGTGGATTATTTGAATAGGAAAATAAAATCACTACAGGTAGTGCAATCTATTCATGCTTTTCTTTTGCAGACAAGGTTTTTGCTTTATCAAAAGGTTTGACACTTGCACGTGACGCAGGAAGTAGATGGAATGAATTTAACTCTTGATGAGACTCTTGGGGATTCAAATCCGCATTACTCCAGAGTTTTGAGAGAAAAAATTGCAGTAAGAGAAGCTGCAGAGAAAGCAATGGAAGCTCAAAAGGCAGCAAAGGTGGAAGCATCTTGGTGTCGTATACTTAAAGCAGCCAGGTACAACTCGCATTCTTTTGGACTAAAAGTTTGATTGAGATATATCGTTTTTCTTTTACAGCAGACTTAGTTTCTCTTTAATAGGATTGACAGTAAAGATGCAGAAGCGGAGCTGTCAAAAGCAGAAAAATCTGCAGCTGAAGCTTTTGAAGCTGCAACAGCCATCGGTGTAATCATGAATGATATACCAGAACATGCACAAAAATGTTACAAAATGGAAACCGTAAAAGGAGAAGAGTCTACATCTCATTCAATATCGGCAAGTTTTGAAACTGCATTTGAGGTGGATAAACAAGTAGCTGCTGCAGTTAAAGCAGCTTTTATTAAGCTAGCAAATTGCCCTTCAATAAACAGAGGAGAATTTAGAGAGTTGTTGCGCAAAGTCAGTGAGACTCCGGATACTGGTGAAAATTATCATGAGTTGTCAGATTTTTCTACAGGATGTGAATCTGACAGTTCTAATTCTCAGGATATAAGTTGTGATAAGGAATTTGCTGCTGACAGAAAAAGTAAATGCAAGAGGAGACAGGTTCTCGACAAATTTAGCATGACTAATCTAGTTGAGATGATGCTGGATAGGCTTAGATGCTTGAAGGAAGATGAACTTGCCTCTCTGGCCACTATAGTTGCAACTTCAGGGCTAAATGAGGCTTTAGTGGAAGCAGAACACAGCAAGGAGTGTGCTTTTAACTCTTCTGTTGATGACATTGGGAAGCTGACTTCTGATGCCTTGAGCAGAATTTCCAATGGAGAGAGGACTTCACGGAACTCAGATCTAGATGGGCAGACGAGAAGGGCAGCTGAGGCTGAACTTCCTAGCCTTGACAAGTTTCTGGTGAAGCGCTTGACGAGACTTGAAAGAGAGCTACTAGAAGCCAAAAAGGCAGGGGCATATAAAGCTGCAGACGGAAGTGAACAAGATTTAGATAGCAATTCGGACTATGAAAAGCTCTCTCTTGTTAATAATACAAGTTCAACTCAGAAAGATTCTTCCATGATTGAGGAAAAGACTGAGCCTGAACTTCCTAGCCTTGACAAGTTTCTGGTAAAGCGTCCGACGAGACTTGAAAGAGAGCTACTAGAAGCCAAAAGGGTTGAGTTGAACAAATCTCGGGTTGGAAGTGAACAGGTGGTCAATAGTAAATCCGATGATGAAAAACTTTCTATTGTTGAGAATACGAGTTTGAGTGAAAAAGATTCCAACTCGCAGAGCGCTCTTCAGAAACCTTCTTCAATGATTGAGAAAAAAGGGGGAGAGGGCACTATTGTTCCTGACTTGGGAAGTATACTAGTGAAACATTCTTCAAAGCTTGAGAAGGAGATTGAAGAGGCGAGGATAAAGAAAAGTAAAGTATCTGGTATGAGTGGCAAGAATTTGGAGAGAGTGAGTACAATGACAATTGGCCATTCGAAAAACGTAAATGAAACTACAGAGGTTCCTAGTCTTGATAAGTATCTGGTGAAACACTTGTCAAGACTCGAAAGGGAGGTCCAGGAGGCAAGAAACACAAAAAGTATTGAACTGAGTGAAATTTGCAGCATTACTGATTCGAGCAAAAGCGTCACTTCTGACCGTCCAACTGATTTGGAAGTGATTTCATCTTGTACTGATGGAGATTTAGTAGGCAAAGAAAATATGAAACTTAACCAAAGTAAACTGGGAGGGAATGTTACCACAGATTGTGAAAGTTTAGACAAGGTTATAGTAAAACATGTCACGAGACTGGAAAAGGAGAAGATGGGACTATATGAAGAGGAACAAACGGGGATGAAACTGAAGAGAAGAAACACCAATAGAGAGATGGAGAGTAGCGAAGGCAGTTTGGACCAAATTTTAGTCAAGCACAAGTCAAGACTTGAGA
>CAIGRK010374390.1:0-14988 GCA_903798315.1 Fraxinus greggii | reverse complement strand
GTTGATGGAGCTTGTGTTTCACAATTTGAAGGTACTATAAAATTTGTGATTAAAAATAGTTGTGTACTTCAATTTAGATTTTCATCCACTTTTGTAGCTTAACCAAATAGTGGCTTAAAAGCAAACAAAAATATGGTAACTCTTTGAAACTATGGATGTCAACGACGTAAGTTGGGGCCGGGGCAGCCATTCTCCTCCTTCGCCCTATCGAGTATTTTTGTCTCCTTATCCTGCCCTGACCCGCCTTGGAACAACAACCCCCGATTCGTCCCTATTCGTGTACCCGATTAGACGGGTAATTTCTATCTCATTTGGGTATTGGGTATGACGATTTTTTTTCCTCGCTATCCCTATTTGAAACTAAGGAAACCGAAAAAAATTCAGTCAACTAGAAAATTATGTTTGGGAAAATAAATAATCTAAAAGAAATTTAAAGTTAATTTACACAACCCGCTTTGAAACTAAAAGTAAAAACCAATAGAATTTCTATAGTCAACTAACGTGTTCCAGCATTATCTTATAACCCACGTTTTAGATAAAGTATTGAGTTTTTTTTAATAATAGAATACTATTCTCCGTTTAAAAAAAATCATAATTCAAGAGAAGCGACGTCAGTTGCATACTCAAGAGAAAACAAAATCGAAGTTGCAAACTTGCAATTCATATTAGGCAAGGAGATGTTCCTTTTATAGTTTTAGCAATTCAAATTTTGAACGAAACGTGGTATAAAATTGATCCATCTTCGAGTAAAAGACATAATGATATCGGAGTAGTGACTATTTCACTGAGGTTTGCGATTCAAGAAACTTGGAATCGTCAGATACATACATTTTCTCCCATTCTAGTAAATTTATTAGCACTCGTTAATAGATTATGAAGGGTTGCGTTCAATTAGAATGTGATCACCGATATGTTTGCATGATGAGCATTAAATTTGTAGCGTCCAGAGATTGGAAACCTGAGGAGTAAATGAGTCTCACATTTTAAGGATCTTTAAATCAAATACAATTGCCTAAAGAGCGTGGTGTTATTGAGAATAAACATTGATTTGAGTTAAATATATAGCTTAGATCTCGGTTTAAAGTTCAAAAGTATGACTAACCATCTATATCACTTGAACAAATTTGTTCGAAACGATGATGTGATGATGGAAAAGATCGTTAAATGTGATTTGTGATTATTCCATCTTGGCAAAAGCATAAAATATTAGTACTAGGGAACTTTTGATATATCAAATTCTAATTTCTAATAATGTGATTTAAATTTTGAGTAATTTATGTAAATTACATATACACATTATTATTATTATTTTTTATTAATTTAGATAGGATATTATCTTTCGTCAAAGTAGTTATATTTTTCCCTATTTTTGCACAGTGATTTTATCTCAATAATATATTTTGTCAAAAACGAAGTTTTTTATTTTAGAAAATAAACAAATTTGATCAAATTTTCTTATTAGAAAATTATCATAAAAATAATTCTAAACTTTGAATGTGAATACAATGCGCCAATTTAGGAACTTGTGGATTTAACTGTGCAGTCAATAGTATGAAAAACACAGAAGAAACTTTAAGTA
Source organism: Fraxinus greggii (assembly GCA_903798315.1). Lineage (NCBI taxonomy): Eukaryota > Viridiplantae > Streptophyta > Magnoliopsida > Lamiales > Oleaceae > Fraxinus > Fraxinus greggii. Next base: position 13,409 of record CAIGRK010374390.1, on the reverse strand, counting down.
GTTGATCATAATATAACAGGAGAACACAAAATGAAAAAGAAAAACCCCTATGGAAAATTTGGGGGGAAAAAAAAATTCTAAAGAAAAATGATGCTAAACAAACTCTATCAACTAAAAGAAAATCAATCTATCTTGGTGTTACTGGTTCTGTGGTGAGTCCATAACCAAAGGGGAAGAGTGGATCATAGTGTAAATCACCAACATTCATGGGGAGCTGATCTACAGTCTTGAACCAAGTCCTTGACAACTTCCCGGTGAACCCATAGTCCCCGAAGAGGACATCAGCCACCCCGTTGCCTTCTGTTCCCGGTAGCCAAGCAGCTACTAATGCATCGATAGAGTTAAGGTAGGGTTGAATCACCAAAGGTCGACCGGATACAAGAACAACCACACACTTGACGTTGCCACAAACATTCTTGATTGTTTCTAAACCTTGTTGAGGAATAGTAAGGTTTGGATTGTCCCCTTGAGATTCAGCATATGGGGGTTCTCCTACCACAACCACGGCGTAGGAAAAGTTACTGGATTTGACAAAATCCTCGTCCGGGCTTTCACTGAAGAAGATTTCTGTACTTGGATGAACTGCAGTTGAGATACCGTTAAAGATTGTGGTTCCGGCAGTGGGGTTGTTGCCATCTTGTCCTTGCCATGTTATTGTCCAACCACCACATTGAAATCCAAGATTGTTAGCATGGCTTCCAGCAACCAAGATTTTGGATGCTTTTTTGGGTAGAGGAAGTACAGGGCTATCAGCATTTTCTCCATTCTTCAATAGTACAAGTGATTTCCTCACAGCCTCCCTTGCCAAATCTCTGTGAGCCTATTTAAGGAACAAATTATATTTGCGTTGTGTACTTGAATAAGATTTTAGCTTCGTTTTATTTTAACTGACCTGGCTTCCAAGTTGATCGACTAAACTATGATCAGCTATTGGATTCTCGAAGAGACCCATGCTGAATTTAACTCTCAATATCCTTCTGACAGCATCATCAATCCGGCTGATTGGAATGAAGTTGTTGTTCACCAAGGAGGTTAAAATATAAATGAATTCTGTATGGTTGAGAGGGACCATAACCTGAAAATTTTAACGTGTAAACGTCGTGTAAGCATTTGATGCGCATGCATTTTGATTAATCAGAACTTACCATGTCGATGCCAGCTCTAATCCCGGTTAGAACGGAGTACGTATAATTGGCATGTTGTGGATAGGTGATTTTGTCGATTCCTTGCCACTCTGAGATGACAAAACCCTAGAAGTTGTAGCAAATTCTAAAAATTATTATTGAGGGATATATCAGCATGTTTTCTTCTGATAAATTGAGAATTATTTGAAGCCATACCCTGAATTTCAAATTGCCTTTGAGGAAGTGGGTTACAAGTTTATGATTTGCGTGCATTTTGACTCCATTAATACTAGAATAGGATACCATGACAGTTGAGACACCCTTGATGATTGAATCATAGTATGGTGGCATATGAATGCTTAGCAATCCATGCCAGTTAGTCACTGTGTTGTTCATATTGATTCCATCTATCGTCCCACCATCTCCAACGTAGTGTTTTGCACAAGCCGCGACCTTGGTACTTTTTCACATACCCAAGAAAAGAATCAAATTAGGGGCATTACGAACAATGTCGATTTTGCATTTTTAGTGCGCGTCTGGTACACTGTATAATATTCAATTGTGATGGATAGTACAATTCTTACATCTACTTCAATGCATATTTAGGAGTACTTACTTTCCACCAACATAAGGAACACCCTTCGTTGAATTCACAGGGATATCTCCTTGTAAACCAGAAATGATTTCGGTCATTTCTTGAACAACATTAGGGTCTTCACTGTAACTCTCGTAACACCTTCCCCATCTTGGATCTCTGCATACCTATTAAATGTAGAAATTGAACACAGTTTAGTCTGTGAAAATTAAGGTTTTCATAAAATTGTACGAGGAATATTGTATACCGCAATGCATGGAGCAAAGACATAGGGAATGCCAGTAGCTCTGGCTTCAAGGGCAGTTGCAGCACCAATCCTCTTCACAAGATCTTTATCTCTGTATGATGAATAAAACAGAATAATTAAAACACCGTAAAATTTAAGGAATGACATCAGTAAAGAATATAGTACTGACCTAGTTGCTCCTAGGCCAATATTGTGGGGAAATATGGTAGCCTTGTAAACATTGTTGTGTCCATGAACAGCATCAATCCCATAAATCATAGGAATCCCAAGTCTGCTAGATAAAGAACCTGTCTGAAATCCATTCACCATATCCACCCACTCCTCGGGGGCGGCGTGTTCACGTGGCACGCTACCGCCACCGCTTAGGACACTGCCGATAGAGTAATCTCTCATGATCTCGGCTGTAGCAGAGCGTCGATCAATCTGTGTCATCTGCCCAATTTTCTCTGCGAGGGTCATTTGGTCCATGAGAACCTTTATTCGAGTATTCATGGGCTGGTTTGGATCCTTGTACAGCATGTTCAACTTTGAGTCTTGTCCCCATGCTGATGCACATAAGAGCAGAAGTCCCAATATGGCGACTGAATACCTCGACAACATTTCTTCGAAACTCGTTTGCCTTCTGAAAAAATGAGATTGTAAATTAAGAAAAACAAAACTTGATGAGACAAGTGAAATAGTTTGCGTATAGAAAACTTAAAAAACATTCTTGAATTTACAGAAAATATATAGATGAACAAAGGGAACTCATACCCACGTGGAGAAGAAGAGAAAAAATGTATAATGAATAAGAATTAATGAACATGTAAAAGGTTACAGTATGTAGCTTTATAATTTGTTAGGACTCTTTATCCAATTTGGATGATAATTCAGTTTAATTGAACTGATTAGTTACTCAATTATCTTCATGGATAAGTACAAATCTCTCTTAACAAAATTATTTAGCAAATTATAGGATTGTTGGTTCGATTGATTCTAAACTATTTTAACTTTCACATATAAGTTAATATTTTTTAACAAAAAAAGTAAAATATTTACTTAAATTTTAAGGTAGTATTTTTTTTACTTATAAGTAAACATTATATTATAAGTTAATTTATATTTTTAAATAATTTTTACACATATTATTAGTAGTATTTTTACTTTACATATATTTATTAAACAAAAGTAATTTTTTATCTTATAAGTAATTTTTCACTTCTAAGTAATTTTTAATTATAATGTAATAGATTTGATTATAAATAATTTATTTAGTTAATTTCTTTTTATTCACAAGTTAGCTTTGGCAAAAAAAAATATGTTGGTTGAAAATTATTATTTTATAATGGATAAAAGTAGAAAGAGTATGAGAAAAAGGGAAAAAAGTCATCGATTTGATAGGTTAAGAGAATCGGTGAAAATTACACTATATCGATTTTGAATGATTTTTAAACCATCCAAAATCGGTGCCAAAAAAAAAAAAAAAGACCTATCAATCATCAATTTTTCCAATTCCACATAAATGGTGCCATTCAAAATCAGTGAAGAAAATTCCAAGCAAGCCCTAAGTGAAAACAAATTGATGTTGTAATTCGTATTGCGTAAAGAGAGAGAAGGTTGCTTTTGTAATTTTACTAATTAAAATTAAACATAAATTAAAATTTATCCATTTTCCACGTCTTATATCTCTTTTCATTATCAGTTTTGCTATACTTACATATTGGTTTATAACTTTGTTTATATTCTATGATGTGACACGGTGTTTTGCCATTAATTTTAAAAATATTTTTAAAAACAATGATCTCGATTTTTTATATTTTTAAATAATTTTTACTCATATTATTAGTAGTATTTTTTACTTTACATATATTTTTTAAACAAAAGTAATTTTTTATCTTATAAGTAATTTTTCACTTCTAAGTAATTTTTAATTATAATGTAATAGTTTTGATTATAAATAATTTATTTAGTTAATTTCTTTTTATTCACAAGTTAGTTTTGGCAAAAAAAAAAAATATATGTTGGTTGAAAATTATTATTTTATAACGGATAAAAGTAGAAAGAGTATGAGAAAAAGGGTAAAAAGTCATCGATTTGATAGGTTAAGAGAATCGGTGAAAATTACACTATATCGATTTTGAATGATTTTTAAACCATCCAAAATCGGTGCAAAAAAAAAAAACCTAACAATCATCAATTTTTTCAATTCCACATAAATGGTGCCATTCAAAATCAGTGAAGAAAATTCGAAGCAAGCCCTAAGTGAAAACAAATTGATATTGTAATTCGTATTACGTAAAGAGAGAGAAGGTTGCTTTTGTAATTTTTCTAATTAAAATTAAACATAAATTAAAATTTATCCATTTTCCACGTCTTATATCTCTTTTCATTATCAGTTTTGCTATACTTACATATTGGTTTACAACTTTGTTTATATTCTATGATGTGACACAGTGTTTTGCCATTAATTTTAAAAATGTTTTTAAAAACAATGATCTCGATTTTGCAATATCAAACAATATCAAACTAGTTGTACACAATGTGTATACAACTTTAATGAAGAGGAACATTGGTGTGACGTGCTTATTTTGAGCTGATGCCATGGGACATAAATGAGAATGAATAGAGCGAGAAATTTCCAAATACGCTGATCGATGAATTTGAGAATAAGAGAAAAAATGAATTGAAAAGGCTACTAGTGAACAAGTTTAACACCCTCACTAGTATTTATACACGCACAAAAATGAAATCAAAACTTATTTCATAAATGAAAAACCCTTTTTCCGTGGTAAATCATGTTGGCATGATTTAGGATAATTTATTCTTGTACTTTCTTAATGGGAAAAGCCACTTTGTCTGAAGAAAATGTCCAGAAACAGTGCCGAAAGGTATGTGGCGGGAGGTGATTGGATGGAAGAGATAATTGTGTTTTAAATTGTTCAATGATAAAATATCATTTGATATTATGTAAACCTTTATGACGGTGATGTACATGTAGCACAATCATTTTTTAATTGTCATGCATTGTTGGATTTTAACCAATTGTAGGTACCTCAGTGTTACATAAACTATTGCATAGCACCACCTAAGCTAGATGCTAATAATTCCCCGTTCGATGTAGACAAAAAAAGGGTTTTTTAGTAAATTATGATAAAAGTTGATCAATTGTATAGTTGAAATGTTGATAAAAGTTGTGAATTTATGAAATGTATAGTTAAAAATGAGTTGAAAGAAAAAATAAATTTTAGAAAATTGGGAACTAAACATGAGTTAATATTTCGTTACTTTAGAAAATCAAGAAACTAAATTTTGGCAATCTTACAACAAAGAACATGAGACTTTTATACTTCATAGTAATAGTGGTTATATTGTCATCACAATTTTCATTTCATATATCATAATTTAATTACAATTAAGCTCATCAATCCTTATTTACTGAAGTAATTATTATTTTTTAATCTTTTTTCAGTCAAATTCTTATCTTCAACTTTCCGTAATTAATACATCTCGTCCTTGAAGATGATTTATATCAAAACATTTTGCTTTCACACTTTTTTACTTATTTATTTTTATAAAAAAATAAATTGTTACGCCATTTCAATGGGCTTGTGGACATCAAATTATTATCAAACATAAAATGTGTTAATTAATTGAATATTTGATGGTAAGAGTGACGTAAAAAATCATTAAGGAGATAACTGATATAAAGAGCAAAGATTAAGAAGTTTAAGTACAATTAAACTGTGATAAAAGAAATAAAAATTATGGTGTGATTATAATTATCTTATAGTAATATGAAATGAATACTCATTTAATGAATTCAAAATTATTTTGAACTAAACATCTCATATATAAAAACTCATGGTTTAACATTCAATCTTATTTGAATGTACGAAAGAATTAAAAAAAAAAATCTGAAAACTCTTCTTTGTGGCGATAATACCAAAAGTTAACTACGAAATAGTGAATACATCACTAAAGCAACAATAATGTATATTCCGTACAAAAATGGGTACGAGAAAATTGTTCGTTCTTTTTGTCCTTATTTGTGTTCCCCTTGTGGCCTTTGCTCAAGGCGAACGTCCACGTAAGAGGGTTGCATCAATATTTCTTAATTTTTCGAGATATTCTTGTAATTTTTTAAAACTATAACTTGTACATTTGTCAAGAAAGCCTTTCGTTATTGTCATGCATTGTGGAAATTTGACCAATTATAGGCATCCCCAGTACCACATAGACTAGCGCCCAGCACAAACTAAGCTAGTTAACAAGATTTCATGATTCCCACAACTGATCATGACAATCCGAAAAATCTTATCGGCATTCTCATCAGTTATAGCAAGACTTTAGAAAATCAAGAAAGTAAATTTTGGCAATCTTACAACAAGGAACATGAGACTTTCATAAATTATAGTAATATAAAATCATATATAAATACTCATTGTTTCTACGAAAGGGTGAACACATCACAAACGCAACAAGTATATTCCATACAAGAATGGGTACGAGAAAATTTCTCGTTCTTTTCGTCCTCATTTGTGTTCCCCTTGTAGCCTTTGCTCAAGGCGAACATCCAGGTGAGCGGGTTGCATCGATATTTCTTAATTTTTCGAGATATTCGTGTAATTCTTAAAATTGATAACTATCTATTTTGACAGAATTTTGTTTTGGGGAGTGCACGGCAGCATGCGGTGATTGTTTGTGCAAGGAGCGCTGTCTACAAATGCACATGGGGAGACATGGTCACTGCAATGACCCAGTTCCTGGCTCGACAGGAAAATGTTGCTGTGCGAGACGGGCCCCTCCATCTCGTCCTCTGCCTGTGGCTCCATTCAAGGGAAATAATGTTGTGGGTTAAAAATAAAACTACTCAAATTACTTTCGGGAATTGTTCAATCATCTTTCATTAATAAAAAGGATATACACTTTGTTCTTTGTTCTTTGATTTTTTATTTGTTCCGAAACTACATAAATTACTTGAAATGCCCTTGTTCGAAAGTACCCACGTTAAACTGGTGTAAAAGGAAATATTGCCCTTAACTTGGGTGGGCAAAAGAATTAGAACCAATCGAACCAAACTAGAACTAAACCTGGCCGGTTTGATTCGACTTAAATTATAAATGATTTTGGTTTCTAGAATCAAGAATTAATTAATTTTGGTTTAGTTCGATTTGATTTGAGTACCGAGAATCAAGAACTGATTCATTTCATTTGTCTTCGAACTTTGACGGTGTTTATTCTTTAATTCGGTTAGAGTGTGTTTGATTAACATAAAAAATATATTCTAAAAAAGAAAATATGTTCCCTACTTTGAGGAAAACAAAAAACCTACACCCTCAAAGAAAATATTTTCCTTGAAAAAAAAAAGGAAAAATAGGCATATTTTTTAAAAGTTAAAAAATATTTTTTATGGAAAAAAATATCAATCAAATACTTCAAAGTAGGAATTTGGGTGAAAAACTGTCATTTTCCATGTAAAATAACTACAATCAAACACACTCTTAATGTTTTTTATTTGACAATTTTTGAAAAGATAGAACTAGTCATTTGCATTGAATGAGACTTTACCCTACTCAATTTAGTTAAAAATTAGATTTTTAGTAAATTTTGATAAAAAATAATAAAATATATATTTAAAAAGTTGATAAAAATTATGAGTCTCATAAAATATATGATTAAAAATAAATTTTAAAAAATAAGGGCCAAACAGGGACTCATTGTTCTAATTTTAGATGCCTGTATTATCTTTTGGTGATGAAATTTTGTACTTGCATTAATAATTTGAAAATGCTTGTTGTGGAACCGAATCAAACCTAATCACAATCATTCGGTTCCATAATTTTAGATAATTCCATTATAAAATAACTAGTGATTCTCGAATTGGTTCTTAAGAGAATCGAATTGAACCGAACCAAGTCACATTAACACTGCCCTTAACTTTAAATAAACAAGGAAAAAAAAGAACAGGAGAAAAAAAATTGAAATTGAAAAAATTAAATTAAAAGGATTGTTCTTCCTCGCTGTCAATGAATTCGCAGCCTCAAACCCCAACACTGCCGGCTCTCGTCACAAAACCAGCAACGGCAAAATTTATTGTCTAACCATATTAATTATGAGTGTGTTTGATAGATATTATTGAGGAAAGAATGTATTTTAAATAGTAATATGATGAGTAATATGTGGTTAGAAAATAAGAAAAAGTTATTGATGCGTTGAAAAATATTATTTTATTAACGAATGTGTGATTGAAAATGAGTTTTGAAAAAAAATGTATTTTGAAAGAATGTATACCAAACAGGGGCTCAATGGAAACTGCGAGCATAAAAATTCAGAAATTTAGAAAAAAGAAACTTAGGGCTTGTTCGATGAGTTTTAGTGTGTTATTTTGTAATCGTCTTAGTTCGATGAGTTTTAGTGTGTTATTTTGTTGTTTAATTTATATTAAATAGTTTTTCAAAGTTAAAATAATTAACTTTTTTTCAAAAATAAAACAAAAATAGCCCATGTTTGGGTTCCATGTTCGTACTCAGTTTCATTTTCATTGCCATACAACTTGGTATATATAGCCCATGTTTGGGTTCCATCAAAAATAAATTTTCGGGGGAAATATATTTTGTAATAATAATTTTTTAAAAAGTTTGTTGTTAAAAAATAAGAATAGTTTTAGAAGGGTATCCTCAATTGAGATTATGATGAATTTTAAAAATCATTCTAAATTTAGGTGTTTTCAACTGAGATTTTAGTAAATTTTAATGAAATCTATTAAAATCTAGGTGTCCCCAATTGGGATTTTAATAAAATTTAATAAAATTTTTTTAAATTCAGGTATCCTCAATGATTAGTGAATTTATAAAAAAAAATCTTAAAAATAAATGTAATCTTTTAAAATTTCACCATATTTGATGAATTATGATTCCAAAAGTCAAATTGTTGCCATGAATTATGAAAATTTAGTTCTAACCAATTGTTTGACCTCTGTTCGTCCCCGATTCGATCCTTAACTTCTTCGTGTCAATGTACAAATTGATTTTTAAAACATTGTTAAACCAAACTTATATTGTTTCTATCTATTCTTCCAAAATGATAATCTAACTTTTCTGTTCTGTTACTAGCCAACTCTGTTCATCACCATTTATTCGAACTGGCGAAAACGCCGAGCTGGAAAACGAAAAGGTTACATCACCATTAAATCTGAATTTATCGTTGTAAGGTTTATCTACCATTCTTTTTGTAGATGGCATGCATACATGTCCAGAAACAGTAACAGTATCATCTCATGAACATGGGAAAGAAATTACTATTTGACAACTCACATTCTTCTAAGCCTCCTTCCTATGCTTAGTTGTGAGTCCAAATCCAAACGGAAAAAGAGGATCATAATGTGGATCGCCTACATTCATCGGAAGTTGGTCAACTGATTTGAACCAAGTGCGCGCTAGTTTGCCTGTGAAACCATAATCACCAAACAAAACATCTGTCACGCCCTGACCTTCAGTTCCCGGAAGCCAAGCAGCCACAAGTGCATCCATTTGTGCAACATAAGGCTCGACTACAACAGGACGGCCTGAGATGATGACTACGACACATTTGACAGCCCTACAGACATTTTTGATAGTGCTAGGACCAGGTTCAGATATAGTTAGATTCGAGCTATCTCCAAAATATTCTGTGTATGGGGTTTCTCCCACGACAACAATGGCATAAGAAAATTTGTTGGATTTAACAAAGTTTGTATCTGGATTCTCCATGTAGACAACTTCCGTAGAAGGATCAACAGTCTTTTTCACAGCAGTTAAGATTGTGGTTCCTGTAAATGTTAAAAGCGTGAAAAATCAAGCCTTATTCCCAACATTAGCTTTGTGTTGGTATATCTGCGTATGTTAATCTGGAACTTCTATTTGTAAACAATTTTTATTAGGTTATAAAACATACCGACTGTAAGGTCATTGCCTTGAAGACCCTGCCATTCTATTGTCCAGCCTCCACATTGGTCACCCAAATTGTCCGCATTGCTTCCTGCAACTAATATCTTTGGCACTTTCTTTGGAAGGGGAAGCAGTGGTTTGTTAGTGCTTTTACCATTCTTCAAAAGCACGAGTGATTTCCTCACGGCTTCCCTTGCCAATTCCCTATGTTCCTGTTTAAACAATGTAATAAAATCTAACCTGATCTTGTACTTTAGAAAGGTGTAGATGTAACATATTTGATGAATAATGGAATAGATTGATAACCTGACTGCCAAGTTGGTTTGCCAGGCTAAGATCAGCCATCGGGTTTTCAAAGAGGCCCATAACAAATTTGACCCTTAATATCCTCTTTACGGCATCATCAATCCTGCTCTTCGGGATAATATTTTTCTTCGCTTGGAAAGTCAGATCATCAACGAATTCAGTGAAATTTTCTGGAAGCATAACCTGGTCAATGTAATGGAAACGCTAGTCATTACAAAAGGTAACTACGAGAAAAGTTAAGTCTGAAGCCACATTAAAACCATTTTTTCTTTTGGTCAACAAATCTGCCCGTGGATGTAGGCCATTCTACTTGAAGCAACATAATCAACATCTGAAATTCTACTTAAATCATTTAAGACTAACCATGTCAATTCCTGCAAGAACACCAGCTTGAACGGAATAAGAATAGTTAGCATGTGGTGGATCTGTAATCTTGTCAATACCCTGCCAATCTGATATAACAAAGCCCTGAAATGAAATCCAACAGATACAACGAAACTTAGAAAAATTTCGGCCATTTTACACTTGAAATGATGTTCATAAATTCATCGAAGGGTTACCCTGAACTTCAATTTGTTCTTTAGGAAGCCAGTGACAAGATCATGGTTAGCATGCATCTTCTTTCCATTCCAGCTTGAGTATGATACCATTACTGTGGCTACACCCTTTCGAATTGAATCAAGATACGCCGGCATGTGTATGCTACGCAAGCCATTGTAGTCGATCACAGTGTTGTTCTCATCAATTCCCTTGACTGTGCCACCATCTCCTACAAAGTGTTTGGCACAGGCTGCAACTTTTGTCCTGGACCACAGAAAACAATCTATTTAGTTAAATGGGCTCATAATTGCAAAAGGCCATTTAAAGTACAAACAAACTATATGTTAAATGCAGAGATTGGAGTAGCAAAGTAAATATCATATGCAAAGAATATTCTAAATTTGAAACCCCAGAGATTGGAGTAGCAAGTAAAAAGAGAAACTCTAACAACATTAAAAAAAGGAAATTTATTTGACCGGAAAATATATTCAACAGGAGAGGAATGTTATAAACAATTAAGAAGTTGACGTCCATTTCAATGACCAGACTACAATAAATGATAAGTAGGGTGACTAACTGAGGAAACAAAAAATAAATGGTATGTATGAAAGTAGTCGGCCCACCATGATGGACTGTCTAGCAAAAATTTTATCTGTATTTAGTGCTTTTATCCTTATCTCAAAGAATTGGCTACTAAACATAGAGAAGGCAAAGTTTAACACAAAGAACTAAATGCGACAATATCGAGTGGTATTGTGAACAGGGGGGATTATACTTTTTTTCATAGCTGAAGTTTGGTAAACTCGTAAGATGTAATTTTTATGAATTACAAAATGAAATTTTAATTTTATCAAGTTTGAGAAATGCCAAGTTGAATACCATGTCCAGACCTAAAAGACTAGGATCAATAACATCTGATGACATAAGAATAATCAGTTTCATAATATGAAATAAATTGCCAACCAACATCAGGACAACCCATGTGACCACTTCCCACATAAAAACTGTATGTCAATTGAGCAGTTACGACTTCCACATAATAACAGTATGATAATTGATAAGTTATTCGATGAATACACAAAGTAAAATTGATCTAAAGCAAAATGAAAAAGAAGATTCATACTTTCCAGCAACAAATGGAACACCCTTGCTGGTTGCTGGGGGGTCTCCCTGTAAACCAGGTATAATTTCAGTCATTGCTTGAACAATCTTATGATCTTCGCTATAGCTTTCATAACAGCGACCCCATCTAGGATCCCTGCAGACCTGTAAGTATTCGAATGATCAGGAATCATATATCTACACAACTGCTGAATGGGAGAGAAGAATAAAAACACGCTGCCAAATTTACTTACTGCAATGCAGGGTGCAAAAGCATATTGGATTCCTGTGGCTCTAACTTCAAGTGCAGTGGCAGCTCCAATCCTCTTCAAAAGTGCCGGATCTCTGATCCAAATTCAAATTATTAGACATGTAAATAACAGAACAGACACAAAGATTAGAAATTCTAATTTTAAGTAAGTATCCAAAAACTCAAGAACACAAGTTTATACTCTCAGTATTAATATCATAAATTATACATGAGGTTAGCATAATAATCTTCAGAGAAAATGAGACGAAGACTGAGTTTCAGATTCCATAAAGTATCTGGGGGATTTGGAAATAGAACATAATTTTAGTTCTAAGTTTACTTCTATGTAGGATTTTGTAAAGCACTGACAAGAAACATGTATAAATTCTTAAGATTACAAAATTTCCGTTCCAAGAATCTTTTCAATTTCATCAGCTAAGCTGTAACTTAGCAATTCTCCCCACCATCATTATAGGAATAATAATGTACCAATTCAGATTAAAGGAACAACAGATCTTTTGATTCTTTGAACATAATCATTTTCAGCAACCCAGTTTCTCTGAAAGCGCATACAAACACACAACAAACAGAAACTTCAAAACACACTTAAACAAGATACCTTTAATATAATTTCAATAAATAGGCTGTGAGTTTTCACAAACATAATGTAAGCATTTTGACACCCTATAAAAACCTTTGCATATTCTCATTTACATAAGTGTTAAACTTGCCTGGTGACCCCAAGCCCAACGTTGTGAGGAAAAATAGTAGCCTTGTACACATTGTTGTGGCCATGAACTGCATCAATCCCATAAATCATAGGAATTCCGAGCCGGGTCGAAAGAGCACCCCTTTGAAGATCATTAACCATATTCACCCAAGTCTCAGCAGTGGCCTTAGGTGCTGGTACACTCCCCCCTCCACTCAATACACTCCCTGCCGAGGATCATTCTTTTTTATATACAACATTCAAAGTTCAAGAAAATTTCGAGAAAAACATAAAGTTATGGAGAAAGTTATGGAGAAAGTTATGTACCGATAAAATACTTCTTCATAACATCAGGTGAAGCATCTTTTCTCTCAATCTGAGTCATCTGACCAATCTTTTCTTCAAGCGTCATTCTCCCCAGCAAATCCCTAATTCTAACACTCAATGGCTGTTTGGGATCCTTGTATTTAATATACTCTGCCCCGGCGACAGCAGTCCACAAGCACAACACTGCAAAACACATGACGGGAATCGAAAATCTCCCCATTCTAGCCACCCTCATTAGCCCTTTTACACAGTGTGTCTGTAACATATTCAAGAAACAAATCAAATAACTAAAAGAACACCTTAGCA
>CAIGRK010374344.1:0-10229 GCA_903798315.1 Fraxinus greggii | reverse complement strand
GTCCACCCAAATTTCAATTCCATGTTTTGGAAAATAAAAATTTACCAAAGCCATAAGAATTCGTTTTCTATAAAAAAAAAATTTGGTTTAAAATGATTGTACTTTAGAATTCGATTTTCATTTCCACGTGCAATCAGACGCTTAAAGTGAAATTCGTTTTCCTCGAATGTGACATTTTCCATGAAATTCGACGCAATCAAACATGGTCTTAATTCATTTCACTAATTTAAGCACCAAATTAGGTTGAACTAATTAGCACCCTGATTAGATTAAATCTTGACTTTCAATCCTAATAAATTATTCTTTTTATTGCCACCAATTCATTAAATTAGTTCATGTTTCGTTTAACCTACGTATTGAGCATGAAATACAGCCGCATGTAAAGACCTCGGATGCCTTTTCTCCCACCTAAATAATGCAAAAAAAAAGAAAAAAAAAAGGAAATCAATTAGATCTCAGAATAAGACTATAAGAGTCTATGTATGTATATGTTTACAAATTCGCGACAGCTGCATGCAAGAGTTTTAGACGTAAGCTAATAAATTTGGACCACTCCCACATTCAGCGCGTAAAACCACCCAAACATGTAAGTGAGAAATCACAATTATTTCTAACGTTTTTTTTCTTTTCTTTTTTTTTTTAATTTCAATTTGCAACTTAAATTTGGTCTACAAGCTCAAATTTACCCTACTAAACGTGTGAAATGTATGTTCACATGGTAAATTATGGGCTTGTTTGAGCCCATTTAGTCAAAAAAATAAAATATTTTTGATTAGTGTATTGATGGAAAATGTGTGATTAAAAAATAAAATAAAAATTTTGGTTTACGTGTAATATTATTTTATTGAAAAACGTGTGGTTAAAATGAGAATCAAAACACTATTCAAGAATATATTTTAAAAAAATATGGCTCAAACAAGGACTAAGCACCAATTTGATGCTCATTTTTAAGAAAATAATGTATTTTAAATAGCGACGTGATCGAAAATATGTGGTTAAAAAAGAAGAATTTTTTTGAATTTGCGTGTAATATTTTATTATTGAAAAACATGTGATTAAAATGAGAGTCAAAACACTGTTCAAGAATACATTTTTTAAAAAAATAGGGCCCAAACAAGGACTAAGCCCCTGTTTGATGCACATTCTTTCCTAAAGAATGTGTTTTAAATAGTGATGTGATGAGAAATATGTGATTAAAAAAGAAGGGTAATTTTTGAATTTGCGTGTAATATGTTATTGAAGATTATGTGGTTAAAAATGAGTATTGAAAGAATATATTTTTTTAAAGAATGTGGATCAAACATGACATAGGAAAGAGTCGTTTATAATTTCCTTTTTTACTTTGTTGTTTTTTTTTCTCATTAAAGTAAGCCCAAGTGTATCTAATATTTTCCAAAAACAATTCTTTCTAAAACTCATTTTCGATTACGCATTCTCGCAATAAAATATTTTGCACACAAATTCAAAATTTTTCTTACTTTTAACCAAATATTCTTAAAAGACTCATTTTTTCCTTTAAAAAAAATAATTGGCATCAAATGGAGGGTAAATAATGGAATTGAAAAGAAATAAAATGCAACGTTCTTATGTGTTGCAGTTTGTGCGGCAACTTGGTTGTACGATGGATGGTCATTACACCACCTTAGTCGATAATTAGCATAAAAGTGATTTGAACTATAATAGCAAGCTTGATCGCGTAGTCAACTTCGACACTCAAATAGTCACAATAGTATGCTTCAACTTATTTAAAATAAATTATAATGAGATTATAATGAAGAGAAATAAAAATTCTATAAAATATATAGATAATAAATTATTAATAGTCGTGAATTAATAATAAGAATTTACTTTCTATGAAAGCATCATGTCAATAGTTGATTCAGCCCATGTTTGACACCAATTTTTTCTTATTCTATTTCTTTATTCATTTCAATTATATATTTTATTAATAAAATAATATTACACATAAATTTAAAAATTTTTCTTACTTTTTAACCACACAATCTTTTCTTAATCATTATTTCAAAAATTATTTTTTAAACAAATTGGGTGTCAAATAGGAGCTCATATCCAGGGTCAAAAGACTTAGTCTTCGTTGTGTGAATGGCACGCTCTTAGAAGAGCGTGGATCGTTATCAATTGCCTTGTGACAGCCCAGCAATTTTCAGGCCCGAATTTTAACCAGCCCGAACATCGGATGCTTTTTTGCTCAAACCAATAGACGCTACCGTCTACTTCTATTTTGTTACATACGACGTCGTCACCACCCCTTTAATACGTCGTCGTTCCCATCCTCAGACGTTGACCGTAACAATCTATACAAACTAAATACACAAAAACCAAATGTATACTTCTCCCTCACCAAGTTCCCTCCCACTGTCCGAACAGAGATCACAGTCCCCCTACCCTACCCTACCCCTACCCCTCCCTCACCTCAAACCCAAGAACACTATTGACAGTTCACACACAGATAAGGAAAATCTGGGTGTAATGGCGGATTCTAAGCTGAAAAAACAATGAAGATAACCAGAGAAAAAAGCAAATTCCAAGAAACCCTTTTTCCGAAAGTACCTTCAAACTCTTCACTAAAATCAGATCTTTCTTTCAAGCCCACTATACCACGCAAACCGCCTCATCGGAAAACTAAGACTTCAGGGATCGGAGTTCGGTTGAAGAGGGAAACCGGGGCTCCATCTGGGAAACGGAGCAGCCGACCCGAAACCCCTTTACTAAGATGGAAGTTTGATGCTAATAATGACAACAATGCTTCTATTAAGAAGGAGAAATCGTCAGTTGAAGCTGGCCGGAAGAGTGGCCGAAGAATTAGGAATATAGTTTCCGCGAGGAAGCTCGGCGGCGCACTCTGGCGGATACACTCATCGGAGTTTCTGAATAAGGGTGGCCAAAGTTTAGGATTTCAGGTACTATTCCTTCATAAAGACCGTACCTTTATTATATTTTTATATATTTTATATGATTCTTGTTCTTTACTTAGATCTAATTAAGATTTCTGCTGAGTGCAATAATGCTTTATGGTTAATGATATGCGTTTCAATGTTATAGTTCTTTAATTCTGATTTCACTTGAATTTGTGGTCCATTCGAGAAACCAGTAGGATTGCTATTTTTGCATTATCTTTGGTAGTTTAGTACGAATTTCGCATTTTTCTCGTCTACATTGATAGCATTTTTGGAACCATGGCCTTTCTTCGACCTCGAATGACTTTGAAAGAAATATGATTTATTATGGCCTTCATTTTACAGTTTGGAAATGCTTATGTTGGAGACTCGATTCACGGTGATCGTGTTACCAAAGTGCATAGTTCTTACGCGAAGAACCTGGTACATAGTCCACATTCTGTCTCTGGCCGAAAGAACGGGCTTCTACACAAGGTATTTTTTTTGTTTGATATGTTCATCTTCCCCAGTTTTATAGTTGAAGATTTGTGGTTTCTTGACATCGAGTTGATTACGAGAACTTGGATTCAAACAAATATAGGGTTTTCTTTATTTTTGTTCTAGACTTGTAATTTTTAGGTTTTCTATCTGATCTTCAAAAATTACTTTTATTCCTTGCAGTTTGAGCCCTCCTTTCAAGTTTACGACTCGATGGAGGGGGCAACCAAGTGGGATCCTGTTGGCTGGAAAACATCAGATGCATTAAAGCAAGCATTTGGCAGATCCGTACTCAACCAACGAACAAATGCTGCTCCAGTGATATCTGCCTTTGAGGTAGAACTTGAGCAGGCTCAATCCAGAATTCATGAACTTGAGACTGAACGTCGCTCTTCGAAAAAGAAACTAGAGCAGTTCTTGCGGAAACTCAGCGAGGAAAGGACCGCGTGGAGGAGCAGAGAGCATGAGAAAATCCGTTCAGTTATCAATGACTTTAAAGCTGACTTGAGCAGAGAAAAGAAAAATCGTCAAAGACTGGAGATGGTCAATTCTAAGCTCGTTAATGAGTTGAATGATGTCAAGCTATCTGCAAAGCGCTACATGCAGGATTATGAAAAGGAACGGAAGTCCAGAGAGTTGATCGAGGAAGTCTGTGATGAACTAGCCAGAGAACTTGGAGAAGATAAGGCTGATGCAGAAGCATTAAAGAGAGAATCAATGAAACTCCAGGAGGAAGTCGAAGAAGATAGGAAGATGTTGCAGATGGCTGAGGTTTGGCGCGAGGAACGGGTCCAAATGAAGCTTGTTGATGCAAAGGCAATGCTTGAAGAAAAGTATTCTCAGATGAGCAGGCTAATGGTTGATCTCGAGACTTTTCTGAATTCTAGAAGTGCGTCTTCAAATGTGGATGAGATAAAGAAGGCCGAGTTTCTTCTACAGGCAGCTGCGTCTGTCAATATACAGGACATCAGGGAGTTAAAGTATGAACCCCCAAATCCGGACGATATTTTCTCGGCTTTCGAAGACGTTAATTTTGGTGCACTCATCGAGAAGGATGTCGATCCACATGTTTCATACAGTCACGGCAGTCATGCATCTAAAATTCACACCACGAGCCCCAAAGTGAATGTGTTCAATAAAGACGATGCTTGGAAACATTCTAATGCATATTTTGACCAGAGTGGCGAGTTGGAAGATGACATGAGCGAGTGGGAAACCGGGAGCCATCTTGATGATCAAGGATCAAGTTATTCACCTGACAGAAGTGATCCTCGTGTTGACAAAAATGACCAGACGCCAGTCACTGATGTTAGTGAAGTCTGCTCTGTGCCAACACGGCATAGGAAGAAGGTGTCGTCCATATCTAGGCTTTGGAGATCATACCCGAGCAATGGTGATAATCACAAGATCATTTCAATTGAGGGAATAAATGGACTTTCAGATCACGGTTCAGCCAAAGGACTTAGTCCTCAAGATTCAGTTGGACAATTGAGCTCACCTGACTTGGGGAATCCAAACATTACTCAGGGAATGAAAGGGTGCATTGAATGGCCGCGGAATGCACAAAAGAATAGTTTGAAAGCCAAACTTTTAGCAGCAAGGATGGAAAGTCAGAAGATCCAGTTGCGCCATGTCCTAAAGCAAAAATATTAGAGAGAGCAAGTTCTGGATGTTCGATTTTGCTCAGCCGAACAACAAAACAGCCAAGCTTCTTATTAACCCCGTTAGCCACTCATCTTCAGAGAAAACTGCAAATTGATGCATATGGTGAACCCAATGGAGATTTGGTT
This sequence comes from Fraxinus greggii, assembly GCA_903798315.1. Taxonomy (NCBI): domain Eukaryota; kingdom Viridiplantae; phylum Streptophyta; class Magnoliopsida; order Lamiales; family Oleaceae; genus Fraxinus; species Fraxinus greggii. Next base: position 5,044 of record CAIGRK010374344.1, on the reverse strand, counting down.
TATTGTCTCTATTCACTTGCTTTAACTGAGCTTAGTAAGAGCGTCATTCAATAATTTAGATAAACCTACAGTTTATTTGTTCAGATGAGTCGGCATCCATTTTGCAGATGATTGGCAGAGTAAATTTCATTGTGTATTGCTTTGTGTCCCGATTTATGCTGGAAAAACGTTGAAATGCTATTGTATTTGTAATTTGGCTGCATGGCAGTCTCTTGAAAATGGAAATCTACTACTGTATTTAGCTGCAAAATGTTCAATTGTTGGAAACGTTCAGGCATGCTAGTTCCAATTGTCGATTGTGCTCATAAACCTTCTCGTTTACCGTTTTACTAAATAGAATGCTTTGCTAGAAATTTCTCAATGTAGATTGATCTATATGAAATTAAGCCTCTATCTTCATTCTAGAGTCGAACTTTAGCATCAAGTCTCTAGAATCTTTAACACAATAAATGATAATAGACTCTTGAAGAGATTCTCGTTTTATCCTCAACCTTGGTTGTGAAAACAACAGTTATTGACCAATCAGAACGTTGCATGCAGGTTTCCGAGTTGTCCCTATGTTAAAAATCATCACCTTTGACGCTGTTTAGGCTTTCGAAATCAGAACAACCAATTTCAAGTTATGTACAACGGAAAGGAGCGCTACCCGCATTGCTCAAACATGAGGTGACTTCAAAGCTTTTATTCAACAAATTAAAAAAGCTTATAAGAAAGGAAAAAATAAAACCTGGGCACTCGTGTGTACCTAAAACACTCATATTTTAGCTTATAAGTAATATCTCCAACAAGAATCAAGATGAAAACGAAGAGCATACAGTAAGGCTTAGCAGTAATAAACTACAAGACCATCAGACTTTGTTGTCAGACACAAACGACAACATAATAGGTTACTCCGATTTTAAATAGTTCTCTTTTATATTTCAAAGTCGACGGGGGTCACAGCCCAGATATTTCTCCAGAGGACCATGCCACACACACACAATGTTTTACCAAATTTTTGACAAACTGGACAGGAGGGGGCTTCTGTTGTGTACATTTAGATTTATCCTTGTCGAGATTATTTAGAAGAAGTTTGGGTGCAAATACAATGAGAGGCTAATGACTATTATAGTGCAGCAATGCACTCAATTTCAATCTTTGCGTCCAATGGTAGTGCCGCCACCTGGTAAGTTGAACGAGCTGGGGCAGGTGAAGGAAAATCTGCAACGTTGCAAATATAAATACAGAGTAAATGAACAACCATTAGAGCATATATCCAATAGCACTCTTTATTTTAAAGAGCATCTTCTATCATATATATAAAGAGCGTCTTAAGGAATTTCAAAAAATAGAGAGTCAAATTTTTTACACAACTCCAATAAATCTCACTATATTCATTCATTATTTTGCCTTTTCCCATAAGCAATTATTGTTCATGAAGAATTTAATAGAAAATTGTGCAATAATAAATGAAGCATTGTATAGAGTGTGGAGCTGTCTCTTCATTTAAAGAGTCAAATACACTTTATTTTAAATTTTGATGATATAGAGTGTATCGGACACCTAAAAGAAGAGGTAGGATTCTCTAAAATAGAGAAAACGAGGATAATAAAGAGCCTATTGGAAATTCTCTTACTATCTTAAAATGTCAATTCAGCATTTACACAAACATGGTATTCTTCTGAAAAGAAGAAGTGGTCAGAAGAACATGATCAAAATTACCAAGCTTAGGACAACAAGGATATTAGCAGAATGCAGGCTACATGTATTACAGAAGATGCTCGCATGATATAGTGATTTACACTCCAGAAAAATCATGCACAGGTTTAAGAAAGATCAATGGATAATGCACTTCTAATTGACTTATTTGATAGCCTTGACTAGTCTATAAATTTAATCAGCTTGGAAATTGATGGTATACAAAAATTCTCACGAGCTTTTCATGAGGAAGACAAACTACTATCCATCCAAACACCGCTGAAATTCATGCCATTGTAAAAAATTAAAGAATTAGACATTTGAATTACATATTTACATAATAAGGTACAAGGACATCGTAAAAGAATTACATATTTGCATAGAACTAAATTTGAATGGAAATGTTCTTATACAAACATTCGTGGTCTCATACTAAGGTCTTATAAGAAGTTGGAGAGGCACCATTTCATCAAATTCTGTCCCAAAATCAATTGACAGACTCTAGAGGTCAGAATGGTGTGGTTTAAATGAATCAGCATAACAAGAGCTTTCATAAAGGTACATGGACACAGGAAACAATTAGCACTCTTAGCTACTGGAAGTGACAAAAGGACATGCTAAGCAATTTATTCTTCAAATGGTTTTCTTGTAGTTAATGAGAAATAGGCATGCAAGGATCAATTCCTATCAGTTGCATCTTCATTTATATGCAGAATCCAAGCAAAATAAATTATATGAACAGATAAGAGCTAACTTAAATCCTAAATACTCACATTTAGCATAGATCTCATTCACTTTCTTGAAGTCTTTCAGATCAGCTAACCTGTAAAGACGCAAAATGCAATATTAATTGCACAACCCAAGATGTTGTTCGGTGATGAAATGTGTGTTGGTATGTGTGTGAGTGAGAAAGAGAGAGAGAGCTTGAAAAAGGTATTGCAACAAGATCACGCACATGATTGTTGTCTTGACCACTGAGGAATAGCTAGCACCACTTGCTTTAAGCACCTCGCCCATATTCTTGAGAACCTAGCAATTTAAACAGACATCAGTAAGCTATCCACTCTCCAGCTAGAAACTGAATACTGTTGTTGTTAAATGCCAATGTTATATAGCCTCTGTTTGATCTCCATTAAAATTATAATTAATTTCTCTCTTCTTATCAACAACACATTCTCCAATAAAATAATATTACACTTATTCCCAAATCTTTTCCTTTTTTTTAAAAAAAAAATTTTAAAAAAAAAAAAAAAAAAAAAAAAAAATAAAAAAAAAAAAAAATAAAAAAAAATTTTTAAAAAAAAAAAAAAAAAANAAGCAAAATTATAATTTATTTTTCTCATCTTATCAATTATACATCTTTAATAAAATAATATTATACGTAATTTAAAAAAAGATCTTCTTTATTAACTACACATTTTTCAAAAAAAATAAAAATCCAATCATTAAAATTTCAAATAATGGGGGTCAAACATAGTAATACATTTGTATAGACAAAAAAACGTTTTATACACTTCTTAGATTTGCCATCGAATCGTAGTCTATAAAAAAATACTAGCAGAGTTATTGTGTACCTGCTCAGTTTGATCCTCCACATTATCCGAGACAAACTTTCCAGTCTGCACACAGGCATGAGAAAAATGTTCACAACACCCATTTAACCATTTTTTTTTTAATAAGTAAATACTACTATACATATATAGAGATCATGTATAAAGCAGTAATTAGATGGTTAAAGAAAATATTAGATACTGTATGGTCAGCAGACACCACCAACCTCTGGAATTAGTCCAAGAACTCCAGACATGAAAAGCATATTATTTGCTTTGATGGCTTGAGAATATGGCCCCAGTGCTGCTGGAGCCTTTTCTGTCTGTACGGCTTCCTTTATGCCTAGGTTCAATAGCATATTACGAAACGAATGAGCATCACCATACAAATTACAGCATTTAAGAAATGTAGAAAAATAATAGTGAAGTTCAAAGAAGATTGTTAATTGAATTGAACCAATATGTCTTAACCAAACACAAGCAGTTAAGTACAGGGTTGAATCTCACTGATGAGTAAAGCACAAGGGGCTCACATCTGGAAATTCTTCCTTCTTGAATGAAAGAAATTAGAAAGGTAAAAGGAGAAAGAAAACTGCTTTGTCTTCAACTTGTCATGAACAATAAATACTGGTTACAAGTACAGCCTAAGAGCAGTTGGTAAGAAGCCATAGTAGGGTCAAGGTTCAACTCCATAAACCCCACCTTCTTCCAATCCCATCGAATCCCTCAAGAGTTTTTCCAGTCACTGCTTCTTTCGAAAACATCTGAGTAGATATAAAGAAACACATGCGGAGAAAAGAAATTCACAGAGATAATAATGAGAAGAAAAACAACCAAAAACTTACTGTCAATAACAACGATAATAAATGAGTAACCCAGGGCAGAAATCAACTACTAAAAAACAACTGCCAAGAATTACTGTGCTCTCTCCGAGATACACGTGTATTGGTATAATACCAATAACTCTTCCACTTCCTGTACTAAAACTTCAATAGACTAGATTAACGGATAGATATTTTCACTACTCACAAAGGATCCAACGTTTTTGAATGCAAGTTGAAGATGTAAATTATGTTCTCTAATTTAGGAATACTGGGTTAAATTCTCCTTGGAAATTAATTATACAATTGATCACGTTTCACACTAATCACTACTAGATTCGTATCACATTAACTGCACTTTTGATTATAATCTAGACATGAACAGTGAATATGAATAGCAAATTAATTTAAATGTCTTACAAATGGCTCTGTCTAGAAAGTTTCCGGGAATCCGAGATGCATAAGGCACAATTCTCTATAGCAGAAATTACAACGGAAGTTCAATAAATAAAATTTCAAGAGGATATACATATATCGATATCCGAGAGGGGGGCTCACCGGCTGTGGCATCAGTAGAAATGCTCAAGGAAGCGAAGGGGCTTGGCGGCGATGACCTAGATGACGACGAAGGGAAGCGGATGTTAGCGCCAGCAAATGATACCCAGCCGACCCGAGATCGCAGTGAGCCGACATCGATTGCCGGCAAATGGAAGCTCCTTGCGGCGGTGCACCACGCCATAAATGTCTATAGTAGAGCTACCTGTGAGTCTCACCAGAAAATTGGTCTTTTATTTTTCAATAATAGTCAAAGCCCGGTCCGGATATGTTTGAAGGTCGAGAGGTGTCAACCCAGGTGGTCGGGGAGCCCGCTCGTTACGAGTTTCGAGCACATTTCGAGTTGGCTCACAAATTTTAGATTACAACCCATGGCTCGCTGCGATCCAATCCGGCCGAGCCCATGCGGGTCACGAGTCGCGCGGGTCGATCCACAGTCCG
>CAIGRK010374341.1:0-10775 GCA_903798315.1 Fraxinus greggii | reverse complement strand
TACATGATTATTGAAAGAAAAATAAAAACATCTAAATTTTGAAATTGGTATTTTAAATGTAGAATTTAGGGTAATTTTCTAAATATTAGTATACTTTGATCGTGTTGAGTGATGGACTTTATGTTCTTCGCAAACCCTTCCACCATATTACGAGCAAGCGAAATTGACGGAAATGACACTAAATTAGAGAACATATTGCAATTGAAGTTTCAAAATTCTTAGGCATTAATATTAGAAAATATTATATCTATGGTGAGCTTGAGGTAGTAAAACGCACAGCCATACGGGCATTTCTGTTAAAAGCAAAACAATTATACATATATATATATATATATATATATATATAGTGAAATCTCAAACATTTATTATTATTATCATTTTTTTTTTTGAATTTTCGAGTTTCAATCAACACTGATTTCGTTCTCTCATTCTTTTTAATAAATAGACTCATATAAAATAAAAAAGAAATTCAAATTAATTTGTCTATACAAAGAATTGTGAAAAGAGAAAGGGAAAAGATAAAATGATTAAAAAAAAAGAGGCAAAATTACTTTTGTCAAGGAAAAACGATCAATATCATTTTATCATAATAACCATGGTAAATCTCTTGTTATCAATTCAGATCCAATTAATTGACTATTTCATTTGACAAAAATCGAGATTTAAGAATCTAGAAACCGTGAAAATCAACTATGAACGGATCATTTCAACTCTATACAACAAATTCACACACACGCACACAAAAGATATAGTTTAGAGCTAGATTTGTTGATAAATGTTCGAAAAAGTCTCAATCGGTAGCATTTGTTAGAGAGTAAATACATGACTTTCCCTAATAACTCAACTTTTTGAGCAAATAAAGAGAAAATAAGGATTTTTATTGATAATCACCTCTGAATTACAAGAGTTTCATCAAATGAGATATTTGAAATATAAAAGTGTCCTCCCTTTTCTTAAATATATTTTATACTCTTTTCATTGGAAAAGAAAATCTAGTATCTTTCATATTCATGACTTGTTGATCAAAAATGCCGAACTGAAAAAATATATTACTGGCATATCTTCATTGGTTACTGAGGTTGACTTCGTCAGTTTATCATGAAACCGTCTTTTAAGTGGGTCCCTATAATGAACAAGTGAGTGGGCGAATCAACATCATATGATTAGCGAAATAAGTGGGCGCTGACAAAAGTTCTGAATGTAATAATTAATTTGATTGGATTTTTAACAGTGTGTAAGTAATGTATAATCATTATGTTCCCTTGAACCACGACGTTACGAGTTGACCTTATAAAGCCGATCTCAGGTTAGGATAAATTGGGTGTATTTAACAATCGATTTTAATTAGGTCGCTTGTCGACTGTTAATAAAGCGTGCCTACTATACTGAACACTAGATATATTAAAAAAGAAAGATGTTGTCTAATCATGTTCAATTCATCGTGTCACTGGATTCACCTACAATATCATAGCATATGATGCACAATAATGGACCTTTTTCTTTAAAGAAGAAAAAAAATGTAAAAAGTATGGACATATGGTCCCGTACGAGAATGGCAAAGAACACTTGATGTTTTCATGTAATTTGGTCTCTTAATCCATCTCTTTGTGTCCTCCTGCAATAAAGTGAAAAAATTTCAAGTAAAAAGAAAAAGAAATTTGTTAATGACGTGGGTGTAGACGTCAAACCGCTAATGTAGCTATCAATTACCAACGTTCACCTAAGTGAACATTATTGTTACAACAACCCAACACTTTAAATTGTGGCAACTACTCCATTGGTCGATTTCTATTCCCCAATTCACAATCTATCATTCTATCTAATTAAAATAACTTTTTTACTCCATAAACTTGAAAACCATTCAAATATTATTATAGTTTATATACCCATGTTTGAGTCCCATTTTGGGGACAACGTGTATTTTTTAATAGTGTTTTGTCGGAGAATGTGTGGTTAAAAGATAAAAAAAAAATGAATTTATTTATAAAATTATTTTACGGGAGAATGTACAGTTGACGATGAGTTTTGAAAAAATGGAGGCGAAAGACACAGATTAAAGTATGGTGACTTAATTGAAACTTGAATGAAAGTAATGTGGCCATCGATGAAATTAACCCGCACCCTAATTGTAGTTTTCATATTACAAATTTACTTGAAGAGAAAAGAAAAAATATGTATTAATGACAATAAAATAAGCAAACTCCAAAAATATGGCTTGGTTAAGAAGGAATTGTGTTGACTTCAAAAAATGCGCCAACAAAATTCCGACGATCCCCCTTCTACGTAGACTTTCACCTGTACATTGGAACACTAAGTTAGTAGACAAAGGTTGTCGGTCGAGAAAAATGTCCGATGGCTCTTTGCACTCCGATGATCAAGTCAATGGTCGGATGAGAGAGAAAATGAGTACAAGATATGGAAGGAGATTTGGTTAAGATTAAAAAACATGCCTTATTGCGAATAAAATTCATATATGTATAGAAAAATGTAAATGGGCCAAGTGGATGCTAATGAGATGGGCCAAAATCCAAACCAAGATGCAATTATTTAATTAAATAGGTCCAATTAGTTGAATAGTCGATACCGACACATGCTATGTCGACATATATAAGACCCCTCCATCTGAGCTTGCCATGTAATTTATAAGTATAATAATAGTCCTCAAGTTTGAGCTGTACATTCATGTACGAGTCGTATTTCGAAATATAAGTTGTCAGTAGACGAAATCTTATGGATTGCCTAAAAAATATGAGTATCTCCAATAAATGAGGGCTTATGAACTGCCATGAAAATATGCATTGATCCCAAATATGTGAGAACTTAAGAATTACCTCGAGACTATAAATAGCTCCAATATATGAAGACTTACGAACTGTCTCAACAAATATTTGTGCGAGTCCAAATATGCAAGAGCTTACAGATTGCCTCCAAAGAAAAATATTGCATATAATTTGTCAAAAATTGGGTAGCATCTTTTCTTTAATATGGACTAAACAAACCTACAATATAACATAATATCTCCAATGTACATATACAAAGTAAATTGGGATCTATTTGACCCTTCCAAATACTATTGACGATAGCGTGAATAATATTAAATTAAACTTCTCCAAGATTGACTAGGCGGAGAGTATATCATATATCATAACAGATGATGATACGCTATCGATAATGAAATGAAAATATAGATAACATGGCATACGTATTGGCTGTAATAAAAAAAATATTGTCATGACATGAACATTTACTATTCATTCACCAGTTCGTCAACAATCTGTAAAGCATGCTGCTGTAAAAATAATTGAGTTATAGATTTGCGGGTAGCTTGTTTCACGAAATGTTGGAGCTTTCGCCCTACCTTGAGGCTGTTGTAGCATCCAGCCTTGTCGTTGAGGCTTTAAAACTATGAAAATCATTGTTACTTTAGTTTCTACCACCTGCAATCTACCGAGAAACTTCACCGCGTGGTTCTTGCTTTTGTCCATTGGTTCAACATTTAATATGGAGACAAGATGTTGATGGTTGCATGTTTAGAGAAAAAGGGTTGTACTTCTCAGCTGTTCGTTAACATCGAAAAATGTGCTAATAGAATCTCGACCACGTCCCTTAACGTCACCTGCACACTGGAACACCTAGCTAGGAGACAAATGCCACCAGTTGAGAAAAAATGTTCGACGATCGTTTGCACTCCAACAGTCAAGCCAATGACCGGACGAGAGAGAAAATTAGTGCAACAGATAGGAGAAAGGATTTGGTTAGAGTTAAAAATATACCTTATTATGAATGAAACACACACACACACACTCACACACACACATACACACACACACACTCTCTCTCTCTCTCTCACTCACACTCACACACTCACACACACATATATATGAGCTAAGTGAGTGCTAATGAGATGGACCGAAACTCAAGCCCAATATGTAATTGTTTAATTAAATACGTACAATCAATTGAATAAGCATGTATAAGACCCCTCCATCTAAATATGCCACGTAATTTATAAGTGTAACAATTTGAGTTACCCTTTTTTCCTTTCTACTTCGTTGCCCCTCCACACTTTCTCATTTAATGAGAGATTAGAGTTGAAAAAATAATTTTTAAATAAATTATGCCTAACAAGCCGTAAATATATTTGGTACGTGGAAAATTAAGAAAATTAAAAGTGAAGATAAAAAAAGTAATTATATTCATATCACAATTTTTATTTATTGTACAACACTTTAATTGCGCTAAATGTTTTTAATCTTTTCTCATTATAACATGTATGTCATTAATGATTTTTCATGTAATTCTTATCTTCAAACTTTTCATTAGGTAACACATATAGTATTTGGTATTAGTTTCATGTCCAAAAATCCGTTAAAATAGTATAAAACAACTTCTTTTCATCATATTTTTAAAAAATAAATAAATAAAAGTGCTAAAAGCATTTTCCTCCTGTTTCAAAGCATGTAAATAAAAACAAATTATATAAATAGGAGGTTGAAGATAAGAAATCAACGGAAAAAATAAGAAAACACTTACTACAATGAGTAAAGATTAAAAAATTTAATTACAATTAAAATATAATGTAACAAATAAAAATTGCAATGATAATAGAACCCCTCAAAAAAATAATTTCCCTCCCTCCTGCATGCCAATTTTCCCGTTTTGTTTAGTGTAATTATTTTGCCGGCCTAAGGGTATTACTGTAACATTAGTACAAGAACCAGATTCAACACTAGTCAAAACAACTGGCCCAGAAACCCGCACAAAAATCCATACCCGGAATAAATTCCCGAATCGCATAATTTAATTATAATCAAATTTCCCATACTTTCCACTCCAAAAATCCTAACTCCACGACACTCACCAATTCCCAATTTTAAAATGACAATTTACAACCTTCGTCCATTCATTATCCTTCTTCATTCTCCGTAAATAATATCTCAATAAGGCCTAATTTTGTCATTTTACATGGACGGTTCGATAAAAGATAGGGGGATACCATGTCCTTCCCCTCCTCCTCCTTCTTCTTCGTCACAAAATACGCACTTACACTCTGGAGTGTGTGTGGGAATCTGGCCACGGAAATGAATGAACGGGCCTCAAAAACTCTGGAAGGGACGGAAATGGAAAATTCGAAGCCACACAAAGAAGAAGAAATTCGAGAAAAAAATGGGAAAGATGATGAACAGAATCGAGAAAGTAGTTATTTTCCAGTACAGAATACTTCAATTGGAGTAGCAGAAGAATCAAAAGATTCTGAATTTGAAGTTCTTCCGTCCGCACAATTGTCGGAGAGTGATTTCAAATCCAATCTTAGTTTCTCGTCTGAGCATCTCTCCGGTACCTCTGATTCCTCCTTTCATAATCGGTGCATTTTATTTATAATTTTAAACTGAATTTTGCCGATAAAATTTTCGTGTGCATTTGTGTACGTTAGAGTAAAGCTTAGTGACTGTGATGAATTTTTGTTGACAGAGGTGCCGGTGGAATATTCTCTGCAACCGCTAGTCTCGGATGATGAATTAAAGGTTAGCAGCAAGGCGTGGTCCTTTTTTCGAATCATTTCAGATTAAATTTGATTTCTGGATTTTCATACGATAAAATTTATTGGATTGCAATTGTTTTTTCCTCGAATATTTTCTCTTGAAAGTGAGTTGAATTCATTTATTGATATAGACTCTTGATTAGATTAATTTGACATAAAATAAATAAGCTATGTGGGAGTGGATTGCATAAGAATGCAGAATGAGAATTTCTTTTACATGCATGAATAATCGATAAGCTAATCTGTACTTAAAAGTGTTGCATAGTGGATGTCTTCTTTTTCTATTTGAATGGGTAACATGTGTGTCAGCTTTATTTATGAGAATTCTGTGTTTGTTCTTTACTTATCTTCATATTTAGAGACTTGTATCCCCTCATTTTTTTTTCCCTTACCATATAGAGTTTGAATGAGTTCTCAAAGTTTATGTTGGTTGAATACAGGTTTCATGGTTTTGTTAGTCGGTTGTATTGTAGGGAATATAGCTCATCAAGCTCCTGATGGCTAACTAGATTAAGCTCTATTTTAAATATACAAAAAGTTGAGGCGAAAGGACTGTTTCTGGATATTTTCATTTGCTCTAGGCCATTCCATTAACTGCCATTTGACATATCAATCAGAGCTTTTGATACTTAAATGGTTGTAAAGTTGGATGGCTAACTAGGTCAATTTTTCATTTTAATCTTTTCTAAAAAAGAAGAAGAATGTGGCTAGACGACTGTTTCTGGGAAGTTTCATTCCCTCTAGTCCGGAAGTGCCTTTCTTTAATTGGCATTTGTATGATCGGACTTTCTGATACTGAAAATATTGTAAAGTTTTATTGCTAACTAGATAAAGATTTCATTTTATTTATATTATAAAAAAAGTTGTGGCTAAATGACAGCTTCTGAATGGCTTTTTTTCTTATAGTAAACGTCTGTTTCTGGGACGTTCCACTCCCTCTAGTCTGGAAGGGCCTTTCTTTAATTGGCATATGTATGAATCGGACTTTCTGATGCTGGAACTGTTGTAACGTCTCTAACTAGATAAAGATCTCATTTATTTATATTGCATAAAAAGTAGTGGCTAATGACAGTGTTTGGAAGTGCTTTTGCTTGAATTGCGATTTTTCATATCAATCAGATCTGTTATACTGAAGTGAATAGATAATTTATCTATGCATTTATGTATTCTGGAAGCACTGTTTCTGCAGCAACAACTGGCTTCATTAATTCATGTTATCATGCACGTCTTGGCTTTTAAAAATCTTTCACCCCCACTTGACGGAATGGCTAATGAGAACTTATGCTTACTTTTTGTTTATACATAGAGAAAGTGTGTCGTTGACTTAATGTGTGTTCAACTTTTATTTCTTATATTTAACAGAGGCACGCTGCACATCTTTGATAATATACAGTAGATTTGATTACATAATTTCATCCTTCTATTCTTAATTAACTCAGGATCAAGTAAGAGTCACCCTCGAGAAACCTTTAATTGGTAATACTGGTCAATCTCCCCATGTTGAGACACATAATCAGATAAAGGTTTCTGATTGTCCGTCCAAGTTGAATCTCTCCCCAACTTCTGCTTCACAGAACATTTCACCAGGTTCAAGGTCAGCTTTACAAGAAAGAAAATCATCATCTATAGAGAATGGAAATAACTCATGCCTGGCAGAACAGGACAGTCAGAATTCTTCAAACCCGAAACTGCTATCAGCACCTAAGCTGAAGACTTCTACTGATGGGTACAATTGGCGGAAATATGGTCAAAAGCAAGTAAAGAGTCCTGAAGGTTCTCGGAGCTATTACAGATGTACATTTTCTGAATGTTATGCCAAGAAGATTGAGTGCTGTGATCAGTTTGGCAATGTCATTGAGATCGTTTATAGAAGTCATCACAATCATGATCCGCCTCAAAAGGTAAACTGCACCAGGGAAAGTAAGCACGCGTTATCAGTCGTGCCGGCCAATGAGAGTGACAATGAAGCTCGTCCACTAAGAGCTATTAATGATTCCTCTTTGGAAAAACCTTCAATGGAGATGGCTCAGATACCTGAGACAAAGCGACAGGATGCAACTCATTCCGATGAGACTCTGGAAATTAGTACTAAGGAAGAACATGTTAATGAACTTGAACTTAAAAAAAGGCAAGTTGCTGATTAAGTGACAGCCGTTGCCTTTCAAGTTATGTTACCTATGTTTCATTTCCAGCTGATAGTTTGCTAGCAAATAGATCTGATACTATTTCACCACTTTGAATTGCTAGGCAGAAGAAAAGTGTCACCGATGATGTGGTAACCATCGCCAAACCTGGAAAGAAACCCAAAACTGTTGTTGAGGAGGCTGGTGATGTGGGGATATCAGGAGATGGCTACAGGTGGCGCAAATATGGACAGAAGATGGTGAAAGGGAACCATCATCCAAGGTGAATTCCCAGTTTTCTATATTACATTGTGACTAACTCGTAAATTAGATTTATTTCATTTTTGTCCCCTAACTGCCCAGTTTTTGAGAACTATGAGAAACTTCGTTATAGACTGCATTCGTAGACCTACTCAAGTACATGTGAGATCATCAGTGGCAGCAAGTCTTTTTGAGCTGGTTACTGGACATGAAAAATGACTAAAAGTCAGATAACATTTTGGGCCCTCGATTAACTCAATAGTTTGTATCGGTAAATATTGCATATATAACAGTATAATGTAGAAAATTTAGCCAAAGTAAAAAGAAGATTAAAGAGAGGGAGAGAGATTATTAGAGGACAAGAGGCACTGAATGTTTCTTGTAGAATTTGAAGGGGACTCATCCCCCAAAAAAGCTGGCTCTTGATCTATACGCATCTCTAGAAGAAGCATGATTTCTTTATCGAAACGAACTTGATTCTTCTGATCCATGTATTCTAGAGAAATTCCCCTATTCAATGAGTTTTTATGGAGATCCACAGTAAAATAAAATTAGAGCTTCCTCTAGTATGATACAGTCTCTTTTTAGTCCTTGCAATTTCTAAATAATACTCACATCATTGAATAGCACAGTTGAAATCTTTGTATACTTTAATTTATTTAATTGTGAATAGTACATAAGTTTCTCTGATATCTGGAATACCTTCTTCCTTTAGCTGCTCGAATGATCCCTCCAACCTTGATCCATAGTAAAATAACTGGATTGTATTTTGACAAAATTGTGTGCAACTCTGTGACTCTAGATTGCAGGTTCTGTTTATTAGATAAGGCACTATAGAGGAGATTTCTAGACATTGGCTCTCAACTTAGATATTTGAACAGTACTTATGGATAAATCATTAATACAGACGGCAGTCTAATTAATGCTGCAGAATCCCATGTATAACCTTTTTTGGTAGCATTCACCTTATAACACGAAAGGTGCACATACGTAATTCTCTGACATTAAATTCATAATTCAATTATAGGTCACCTGGTTTACAACTGTAGACAGATGCAAATTAAATAAAATCAGAAAGAAAAAAGCCTCTCTTTGGACTTGGAGTTATCATCTGGTTTAGAACTTTATATGGCTGCCTTTCTACAATCACATCACTACGTCTATCCTAGACATATTGTTCCTGCTCTCTCTTTGACATAATAAGAAAATGGGAATTTCCGTCATAATAGTTCACCTCTTGTCCTGTGCACCGAGTTTATTCCATTTCACTATGTTCAAGACATGCTCAAAATTGTACACACTATGCAAATCTTAGAATGTAAAGCAAAAGGTTAATGTCAACTGTAGGTATCTGGCAAATTCACAAGCCTATTAAAGCATGAGGTTGAAGACTTCCATCACGTCAGTGACCTCAACTACGACTTGATCATAAATTGGACGATCCTTTGGTACTTTGTGGGTTGTAAAAGTACACGATGAATGGATCAGTTTAAATCCTCCTCTCTGTTCTGAACCTTTCACTATAAATCATAATGTGTTAATTTATTATTTAAATTTTTGGGAGTATATTATCCAAATTATTTCTACCGCAAGCTCTATCTTATGTAGTAACATCTGTTGAGTGAATTTCAGGAACTACTACAGATGTACATCAGCTGGATGTCCTGTTCGAAAGCACATTGAGAGGGCTACAGATAGTTCAAGTGCTGTAATAGTATCATACACAGGAGTACATGATCATGAAATGCCGGTTCCAAAGAAAACTCGTGGCCCAACAAGTGATCCTCTAGTTGCTACTGCATCTCCGGGTTCCTTGAACAATGTGCAAATTAATGAAACTGAAGCGTAACCGATAAGAAATCTATTGAAAGTTTAGGGATTGAATCTGGACAGGAGAAAATAGTGGGATCTGATCAAACCTCGGTGAGCATGGATTTGAAATAAAGCCTAGTTGAAACCGAATGTGCGCTTCAAAGTGGTGTGGACACCACAGAAGAGTTATTATGATGCAACTCTCTTAATGGAAGTGTGTAACTTCAAATAATCTTATTTGATTCTTTGCTCTTTATTTTTTCTTGTATTCTCTACTTATTTTAGCTTTAGTATCGGTAATTTGGCATAGGCTGGTTATTGTGGTAGTGTGTTAAAACTGATTTGGTTAACTCTGTACATTAGTGTGGATCAAATGAATCAGGTGTCTTTTTATCGAGGGTTGATTATGAGCAAAATTTCATAAATATTCGGTTGCGATATTTGAACTCTCTTCGTGGATCTGATATCATCTTAACATCACCTTAAAGTTTAAGGTTTCAGAGAGAGGTACTTAAATTCATTTTATATCGTCTTTGACAAAGGATGGGTTTCTTTGCCGATGCAACTTGCAACTATGTGTCGATTACAGAGAGGGTGTAGGATGTGGGTGTTAAACCTTGCAAATGAGCTATGAAAATGCACTTCTTAGTCGGCATGACATATTTACTTACGAGTGTGAGTTTTATTTAGTCCCACATATCAACCATAAGCGACATGTTTTCTACGTTGAATGGGGACACATTGAGATAGATCTTGTCATATGTGACCTTTGGTTATTAAATGAAATAAAAAACCACTAATTGAGACATTATTATACTAATGGGAAATAAAAATCTCAAAATTTCTATTTCGAAAAAAAAATAAAATCCATGAAGGAGCATGATTGGTAGTTGGTGCCATAATAAGATATATATATACTGAATCTTTAGGTAAACTATATTCTGTGCTTCTGCCACAATTAGTTTCAAACATAATTTTTGCTGGTTTTTAATAATTCTTTATAACTATAGAACTTCCCATCCATTTGTTGGGCTTCT
>CAIGRK010374340.1:0-10179 GCA_903798315.1 Fraxinus greggii | reverse complement strand
AAGAGATTAAGATCTATATTTTATTCAATTAAGTTGATAATGAAATCACTGGCCAAGGTGAACTCATAAGTCGAAAAGGAGTTTTCAACTTATATTGACTTAATAGTAGGATAAGAGATATGATTGATAATTGAGATTAACACATATCCATATCTCATAATTGATCAGATCATATCGAGGAAAAAATTATAGTTTCACGATAAACGAACAAGTATAATTTTGTCATACCACGTGACATTTTCCGTCACATGTATTGCCTGACATTAGATAAAAATCTGAGACGACGAATGTGAATTGGTAATAAATTAAAAAGGATATTTTAATTTATTGATTTTGATTAGATCAAAATAATAATTCACGTCGTTAAACATTGTGATTGGGAACATGATGGGTCACACACAAAAGGAAAACCAAAAGAATGAAATTCATCAATTAATTAATTAACAAGTGTTGGACAATTAATTAATTGGGTTGCTTGTTAATAGGTCCGAATTAATTAATTAGATTAATTAATTAATGGACCGAATTTAATTAATTTGATTAATTAATTATTGGACCGAGTTAAGTTTAAGAGACGGATCAAGCCCACTTGGACTTATATTAATAAGTTATTAGAGTTTCAAAAAAAAAAAAAAGAACAGAACACAATTTATTATCTTGCTGGTACAAGAAAAGAAAAACCCTAATTTTCTCTCATTCTTGTTCCCTATGTGGATTTCCATTGGAGATTGAACAATTGAACATCTGTGGATTGCAGTTCGTGACTATTCGTGTTTGAGAATCGGCAAAAGAGTTTGTAAAATTCATCAAAGGTATTATTCTACACACAGTTTTTATCTAAACACAAAACAGATCAGTTGTGGGAATTGAAAAATTAATTTATTTTCCGCTGTGTACGATAAGTGAATTCCCAACATTATGAACATAAAATATAGGAAAACCGAAAAAAAAAATTAAAGAAATTAAAAGAAAAGAGACAATAAGAGAATAAAAAAGCTTAAATGGAGAATTTAAATAAGAAGCCCAGTTACTAAAATACTAACCTTGCTTTTTTGAAATTGAAGAGACAAATATGAAGTTCTCTACTACTTTACAAAAGCAGCAGTATCAAGGTTTATAGTGGAAGAGAAACCCAATGCCCCACCAAACAAATGCTTTGAGATTTCCTTTTTGTGGGAAGTACAAAAAATGCTTATTTCTGAATAAGCGTATATGGCAGTCAAAACTATGTCAACTTACATATTACAAATCCAACTGATAAGCACAAAAATTATTCCAAGCAACATAATTAACACCAATTCTAATCTCAACTAAAATAAAGAAGCAATGCAGGAAGAAGGCACACTTCTACAGCATGACTTAACACTCAGTCCTCAAAATCTTTGCACTACAAGTCACTACCAATGTCAAGATCTCCAATATCTATTTCGGAATCACAAAAAATCCTATCACACCATTACTTGTACGATTCTGAGGGCTTCTGCTATTTAAATTTTAGAACTTGGACCCTAAAAATTAGTTAAGATTTCAATTGCTCTCTGCACCCTCTCTAACCTTATTATCTGGAACAGAAGAACAAAGAATGAACAATTGAGTTACTGACACAGATCATAATTGCTTCACCTCTTGATACTTTAACTGTCCTCATTGAGCACATAAAATCTACCAGAGAATATATTTTTCTTAGATGGTTGCCTACTTAAAGAACCATTGCGCCACAGGTCATGTGCAGCAACTCTTCCGTTGCTAAATATTGAGAATTAAAATTTAGTTAAATAACAAAGACCAGTATAAGATATAGCGAGGCAATCATAAAATCTAGAGTATATGGTATTGCAGATTAAAATGTCACAAGAATTGAATATTCATTCAAGTAAAAATGTAAAAGTTGAGATATCTTTATGAGCTATAATTCTTTCAACAAAGTCTTCTACATATTCAAAGTTTCAAACTGGTATAAACCTCTTACCTAAGTGAAGATTGTATCTGCTTCAATCTCCACTTTCGCACTGCCATTACTCCCAGCTGGAAGGCCAGTATGCATGAATTCCATAGCCTGTCTTCCAATTATCCAGGAAAACCACCTGCTTGACCGCCAAGAATGATACAACCAGCACAATAATCATTGTCAATCTCTGTGCAGTCCTGTTTTTAACACTTATCAGCACATGAGTAACAAATGCCAGCAAAAGCCCTACGATTGTATATAAGAACCCGACTGCAAAACCCTCAGCTCCTAACTGCATCCCAGAGCCCTGGTAAAAGTAAACCAGCTTCGACGGATCATTCCTATCGACCAAGAACATGGGCATTTTTCTAATTATATTAAACATCGCTCCTGAAACACTAAAGAAGTACACAAAAATCGCCCCAGCCATCCAAATGTTCTTATTGTGCAAAACAGTGTTCCCAGCGATCAATTTCTTAAGAAAAAACGGTGTCCAAATCAAAATTGCAACTGCTATAAACGCGATCTGTTTCTTCGAAACAATGGGTGGGCGATGAACGGGCCCCACAGAATTCGATAAAGTTGGACATTGATTCGGCTCTCGAAAAATCTGAGGCCTCCATTTGGATTGAATCTTTCTTCAGATCAGTAGCTGACGGTGGAATTAGGCGAATATGGGGGAGGGAGTTGACCCCAAAAAGGACGAAAGATGACTGGGATTCTTGAAATTCGATGTCAAAAAAGAAGAGAAGGGATTTTTGGTCTGGATTGTTCGTGTAGAAAGAGGAGGAGACGAGGGAGAATTCGGATTTTAAGGTAGGAAGGGAGAGTTCAGCCTTGGAATGAAGCTGTTGGGCGTCGAAGAAGATGAGGAAGTGGAAGGGGCGAGGAGTGGAGAGGGAGAGGACGCGTCGGAGGAGAGGGTCGGTTAGGTGGATGACGCCGGTGGAGGATTGGGATTGGAGGGCGGATAGTTCGGAGATGATGAAGTCTGACGAGATGGATGAGGCATGATGAGGTGCGAGGAGGTTGAAGATTAAAAGGAGGAAGAAGGGGACGGTGGCGGTGGCGGTGGCGGTGGTTAAGGTTGAAAAGATCGCCATTTGCTGTGGCTATGTGATAAGAGTCGTGGTGGATATCAGTGTGTCATTCGCGTTACAATTTTCGTGTGAATCAATTTTTTTTGTTAAAGATAATTTGATTAAATTGTACTTTAAAGGATATTCTATTCGAAATATTTTTAAAATTTTATTCGAAATCTTTGACAAATTTTATTTGAAGTTCTATTTAAAAGTTATATAGTGAGTTGAAATTTGTGTTGGACTTGAATAAATCAAGATAAACAAACTTTTTGGTATTTTATTTCATCTAAAACTCTACTTATAAGGCTTGAATTGTTCCCTTATATATTTGACTATTCTTTACAATCTAGTTGGGTTGATTTTTTCCCGTAAGAAGTTGGAAACATTGTAAATACATAATCTTTATATGATATCTCCCTATTATAATAAAATCACTATTCTCTGTAAAATTACATTGTTCGTATGTTCTCGTGATCTTTACTTCATATTGTGATTTAATTTCTTATTTTTTTCACAACTAACTGGTATCAAAGAATTCTAATTTTCACAACAATTGATATCATAGCTTTTTGTACTGAAATTTTGGGGAAGATCGAAGTTTTTCCTAATGACAACAATGAAGTATGATATTTAACTATTAGATCGTAATACAAGATTCTTTTTGTGGCAGATAAATATGTGAGCAGTAATCACTAGGATGAATTTGGATGGCACGTTATTGCAATTTGACGAGATGCCCAGAATTTGGATTATGGAGGAGAAACAAAGGAGGGGTTGTAAGACTATATCTCAAATACATCTTCATCATTCCAGTAATATTTTTCAGGTTCGTAGGGACGCGATTTTACATAGTCGTTATATTCTCACTACTGAAGAAGTCTACGATGCACTATATTCGAAGGAGAAGATGAAGCTTCTTGTAACATCTGAGGATCGTGGAGATTGTTCATGGTGGTCGTTCAAGGGGCAAGTCAAAATCTAACTTCAAATTTTGTATTTATTGCAAGGAAAAATGGCATTTGGTAAAAGATTGTTATAAGTTACAGAACAAATCAAAGCCAACTAAAAATCAGCAATCAAAAACTTCAGAAAAAACAAGTATTGCAGAAAATCCTAAGAGTGATGGAGAGCTTCTACTTATGACCTTACTAAAATTCCAAACCTGATAAGGCTTGAATTTTAAATACAACTTGCACTTTTTATATGTCCCACAATCGGGAATTGTTTTCAATATATGAAGGAGTTTCAAAAGATATTTTGATAATTGGTAATAACACACCTTGTCAGATAGCTGGTATTAGGTGGATCAGATTAAATATATTTGAGGAGATAGTTAAAATACTCGATGCAGTGAGACACTTTCTAGATTTGAAGAAAAATCTTATATCTTTAAGTACCCTTAATTCAAAAGGGTACATGTACATTGTTGAAGGTAGATTTCTGAAGATTATCAAAGGAGCCCGTGTTGCGCTGATGGGACATAGAAAATCTCATTTATATATTTTACAGGGTAATAAAAAATTTTCGAGTAGTCAGCATATTTAAAGAACACATGTGGGTAAACTCGTTTTGCCATCATTATCGACGGTGTCATCATGTTCAATTGCAATTGCTATAAATAGACCTAGTTTTTACCATAAGGTTCCACATAGGTACAATGATGCTGATTTTGTCGACGGTTTGAATATGGTTAACGGAGTTGATTCTAGCCAAGATCATTCTTTTGATTTATTAAGTTGTGATTTTGTTCATGNTACAGGGTAATAAAAAATTTTCGAGTAGTCAGCATATTTAAAGAACACATGTGGGTAAACTCGTTTTGCCATCATTATCGACGGTGTCATCATGTTCAATTGCAATTGCTATAAATAGACCTAGTTTTTACCATAAGGTTCCACATAGGTACAATGATGCTGATTTTGTCGACGGTTTGAATATGGTTAACGGAGTTGATTCTAGCCAAGATCATTCTTTTGATTTATTAAGTTGTGATTTTGTTCATGGCTTGTTTCAATCTTGTTTGGTGGTCATTGGATCACTTTTGCCCCTAATTGAGGTAGGAAAGGTAGAGATTATTTCCTGTTGGGATTGTTGATGGAGAAGTTCGTTTGTGTTTTTCAGTGAAAAGTTCAAGTTTATTTCTTGCAGTGGAATTTGTCTCCGGGTGAAAAATTCTTTTGAAACAGTTCATTGCAGTAAAATTCGTGTCAAGATGGAGATTGTTAAAATTTGAATATGACCTGAATTCTATGTTGAGAATAATTGAGAATTTTAATAAAAGTGCACGTTAAGATGAATTCTATTTGGAATACTTTTGGAATCCTATTTGAAATCTATTTGGCAAATTCTATTTGAAGTCTATTTGAAAACCCTATTGTGAGTTGGAATTGAAGAGATCAAGATAAGGAAACTTTTTGACATTCTATTTCATCTACAACTCTACTTTTGGAGTTTGGATTGTTCCCTATTTATATTTGACTGGTTTTTCTATCAGAAGTTAGAAATATTGTAAACCACATAATTTTTGTATTCTTTCTCCATATTATAATAAAATCTTCATTATCTACAAAATTAAATTGTTCTTATGTTCTTGTGGTCTTTACTTCATATTGTGATTTAATTTTTTTTATCTTTCATGACAAAATAGCATCAAAGAATTCCAATTTTCACAACAAATCAAAATTGGGGGTTTTGTTGATGCAAATGCAAGAATAAGACAAGCCTGTTTGAGCCCCAAAATTTTTTTTTTTATTTTAAGAATGCATTTTTAAATAATAGATTGATTGAGAATGTATAATAAAAATGTATAATTAGATTTGTGTGTAATATTATTTTATTAAAAAATATGTTTGAAAATAATGGGGATCAAACAAGGATGAAGACTTTAGTCCTTGTTTGACAGCCATCATTATTTGAAAAGTTTTTTTTTTTTTATATCAAATAATTTCAATTTTAAAAACAAATAAAAATTGGGGGTTTTGTTGATGCAAATGCAACAATAAGACAATCCTGTTTGAGCCCCAATTTTTTTTTTTTTTTTTAAGAATGCATTTTTAAATAATAGATTGATTGAGAATGTATAATTAAAATATATAATTGGATTTGTGTGTAATATTATTTTATTAAAAAATATGTTTGAAAATAATGGAGATCAAACAAGGATGAAGACTTTAGTCCTTGTTTGACAGCTATCGTTATTTGAAAAGTTTTTTTCTATATACTCATTTTTAATCATACATTCACACAATAAAATATTATGCACGTTAATTAAAAAAAATCCTACTTTTTAACCTCATGTTCTCCTAAAAATCATTGTTCAAACAAATTTTTTTTTTTTTCAAATAATAGCTACCAAACATGGGTTTAGTCTTATATTGTGTTGGTGGCCTAGCCAATTAAAGAGTGCCACATCAGAATGGCAAGGGATTGGGCCCACAACACTTTCATTTTCCATTTTTTTGGGGCGCTAGTTGCAACTCTAAACATTTTCAAGATTTTTCTACAACTGTCAGTTAGGGAAGATGGAAGAAGTAGGTTAGTGAAAATCCCATAATCCTCTCAAAATTTTCTTCAAAGTCAGTGATGATTTCTACAATTTCCTCTTCAGTACCGACTTCTCATTTTGACAATTTTCTTTTTCATTATGCCCAGCTCTGCCTTAAAGAGACAAGTTTTGAAATGCTTCATCCTCCATTTAATGCATCCATTACTTCAAATATATTTGGCTCTTCCATGCTCTCATCTTCATCGATTTTTATACTCAATTTCTCATGTCTACTCAATTTATTTATCCGTGGTTGTAAATTTGTATGTACCTCAATATCTTGTTGACTCTGTCGATCCTCCGTTAGAGTTTTCTGGTCCACATCATTTTACCAAGAATTTTGTATCGCTCTTACAAGTTTTTCTTGATCCTTTGACACTTGTAGATATTTAGATTCCTTAGGGCTTCGTTGTTGGCCTTCTGTAATTTCTTCTTGCAATTTGTGTTCTATTTCCTTTAAATCTTGCAGCTCTACCCTCTACGGTGTCTGCCAAGAATATGCTTCTTCAAGCACCTCTTCGGAGTTTTTTAATTATTCTCTCCATGGAGTCCACCAAGAAGACTCTTCATGAACCATGATATTTTCTCCTGAGTCATCGATCTAATCATCTTCGCAATCCAATTGTTCAGGAAGGACCACAACTAACGGTAATTCTTCATTTAAACTTAAATTAATTTTCTTCTCTCGAGCCAGTTCAATTGTTGTTGTGGATGCTTCAACATCCCATTCTTCTTCACTAATGTAATTTTCTTCCTTGTTGAAGGTTGCTATATGACCTCGTTTTTCACATACAAAGCACGAGCAATTAGATTGTTGATATATCTGACCTCTCTTGTTGCAATCTCGTTGAACTCTCCTTGTTTGATAGCTCCCTTCAATATGTCGTTTAGATTTACCTTCTTTTAATTCTTTATTACTTTGTTGACATGGCCGACTTCTTCTTTTATATCTATATAGTGCTTCTTCTTTTTTTCTTTATTGAGACCCTAACATTTGTTTGGTTAACGGTTCTTTGTCGACCTACAAACATTCGAAATTGATCAGTGAAGGTTGCTCTGGCCAACCTTGTATGTCAGCAATGAATCCTCCAAATTCAGGTCTCAAACCATATATAATTATTTTTCTTATTCTAGACTCCGAAATCTTGCTTGAAAAATCTAATTCTGAAATTTTGTGACAAAGAGATTTGACTTTATTAAAATATTGACTTATCATTAGTTCTCCTTGAGTGATCGAGAGTAGCTAATTTTCTAGCAATTGCAACTTCAAGTCGTTTTTCTTTGAGAATAATGTGGCCAAAGTGTCCCATGCTTTCTTCGGTGTGTTCTTATCCTTATGTGCTCTAGTAATTCTTCTTCGATTGTGGTCTTTATGACAAACATGGCCTTACTTGCTTTGATTCTCCATTTTTTCAGAGCTCCGACCTTCTTGGTGGTATCACGTCACTTCCACCAACAACTTCCCACAGGTCTTGCCCTCAGAGATACGACTCCATGCAAGTTTGCCATGTGATGTAATTTTGATTATCGAGCTACTTTACTCTACCTATCACTTATAAGTTGTTTATCGTGACTTGATCTACATCCTCATAATCAAACAAACTTTACAGAAGTTTCACAATCTCCTTTTGTGCACACGAACACCCGAAGCTCAAAATTCCATCCCCGATCTTCTCGCTCTGATACCAAATTGTTGAGTTTAAATACACGAAAATGTTATTTTATTGTAAATTTTTTTATACACACTTGACACTTTCACTCACACTTATTTAACTAGAGGACACCATTATCCCACAAAACTACTAGGCCCACTACCTCTCTCACTTATCGCCTATCTATCACTCTCCTCTTTTTCACACGACCGTACATATATAAAGTCGGTTGTGGATCATTCTAGCATGGCGGTGGCTGCAACTCTAAATATTTTCCAGATTTTCTACAAATGTTAGTTGGGGAAGATGGAAGAATTGGGTTGGTGAAAATCCCAGGATCCTCTAGAATTTTTCTTCAAAGTCGGTGATGATTTCTACATTATCTTTCTAGATCAATCGAGTCCGAGATAATAATCGAGTTGTTCTAAATATTTCCGAAGGTCCTATTCTCTACAGTTATGTGCTCATCTCGAGACGATATTTCTTCACCAGAAGGCAAAAATATTTATCACAAAGTCGAAACTCTAGTAGGATGAGCAAATGCAATAGAAGAAAATTTGCACCTTGAATCTAGAATAGCAAGAAGTGAGACTTGTAGTTTCATACATTCCAATACATTAAGATTTCTGCTAAAATAAGTAATTTAAGATTTGAACAAGCAGTTGAATGATATGAACCACTAAATTTGCTAAAACCAACCCAAAATTTGTCCTCCATAGTCTAAATTTTGTCATGGCAGCAAAACTGGAAGCTTCCACATTTCTTGAAATTTTATTTTCTTATTAAATATCGAGAATTCCAGTATTTCTCAATGTCATCCGCAGTTCTTCCAGGGATTCTCCCAGCTATCAATGACCACCTGGTCACAAATACTTCACTTCAGTACCATATCAGGGTATCTACTAAATTCCAGTGGTGTAGAAGAAAACGATTTACCTCTCACCAACCAGGTTGTACATTCTAATTACCAGTGCTTCTTCATCCTTGGACAATTCAGTACCAGATTTTTTACTGCTTACATCTGAAAAAATAGTGGGATTTCATCAAGAAACTCTATCATCAGTCTTTAATGGACTGTTCCAATATGATAGTCCAAAAACTTGACAAAGAACTTAAAGAAAGAGGGAAATGGCTAATGTAGAGAAAGGGGAAAGTACCTTGAAAACAAGTGAGAGATTCCTCGGACGAAGATTGTTTTGAATCTGCCATTTTTACCCGAAACTGGAGGATGGATGGGGTTGGTGTTGTTTGATGCTCTAATTCACCCACGAAAGCTTCTTTTTATACACTTATTAAAATCATTGTCGGCACAGTCATTTATGAAAATTGAATAAGTATATTATTATATAAAAAAATTGAATTTGGCTTTTATATGAGAAATTCAAATACAAAAATCGCGTTCCTTCTTTAACACAAAAAATACATGTTAAGTTTTAATGGATAAAACTACAAGAAAAATGGGAATACATGTACAATTAAGCCCTTTTTTAGACTCCATTTGTTAACCACAAACTTGAACTTATTTACAATTTTTATCAATTTTTTAACTACACATTTTATTAACTTTATCAAAATTCATTAAAAATATATTTTTTTAACAAAATCAAACAGAAATTAATAGTTGAAGTAGGGG
Source organism: Fraxinus greggii (assembly GCA_903798315.1). Lineage (NCBI taxonomy): Eukaryota > Viridiplantae > Streptophyta > Magnoliopsida > Lamiales > Oleaceae > Fraxinus > Fraxinus greggii. Next base: position 320 of record CAIGRK010374340.1, on the reverse strand, counting down.
AAGATGAGTAGAAAAAACTTCATCCTGTAATTTTAATTTATAATTCTATTTTTTCACTACTGGTCCAAATTTACATGGACACTTCATGCAGGGACGGACGTAGAATTTTAAAGTTAGAGGGCACAATCGAACTTACAAAGAAGTTGAGAGAAATTTTACAATAGAAAATTTACGTCCAAAAAAAGCATACCTCATGTAATTTTGCATTTAAAAATTTACATGTGATATGACTTTTTCGAATGTAAAATTTCGAAAATTTTGATGTCATATTCCATATAAAATTTCCTAATAAAATAATAAAAATTACATTGAAAAATTTG
>CAIGRK010374108.1:0-14145 GCA_903798315.1 Fraxinus greggii | reverse complement strand
CTGCAATGGATTGTTATGTCTTTCAGATGATCGGGTATTTTATATGAACACTATAATTATTTGGAACCCGTGTGTTAAAAAGTCAGTTCTTCTTCCGAAACCCAATATGGTATATAATTCATATGGTAGTTTAATGCAATCGCTTGGATTCGGGTTCGATCCTGTTAGAAATGACTATAAAGTTGTTAGAATTACATACACTGATTTGGATAGATGCCTACCTCAGGTTGAGCTTTATAGGTTGAGCATGGGAGTGTGGCAAGACATTAGTCATTTGTCGCTTCAGTACTTTATACATAATAGGTCACGCCAGGCTTATATAAATGGGGCTGCTCATTGGATTGCTCATGACTTGTATGGAAATGATATGATTTTGTTATTTGATATGTGCGATGAGGTGTTCGGGATGGTGATACTGCCCAGTAGTCTTGCAAAAGATGATTTTCCGAGAAATAAAGAATTGATGATCTATAAGGAATCACTTGCTTTTGTTTTGTATGATGTATCTGGGGTAGAACATGATTTTTGTGTATGGGTGATGGAGGAATATGGCATCGTGGAGTCATGGAACAAACAATTCAACGTTAATTTCAACGCTTTTGGCGGAGGATTTATGAAGCCGTTGTGGGTTAGAAAAGATGGTGAAGTTTTAATAGTTACAAAGGATGGCTCTTTGGTTTCTTGTGATTCCAATGGAGAACAAGTTACTGATCTTGGAGTCAATGGCTCTAGATTGGAGGAATATTTGCGCTCTGTTCACGTTGATGGTTACATCAAGAGTTTGGTTCTCTTAGAGAAAGGGCCTCATTTCAGTGACTCAGTCACTTTGAGGAAACTACCATCTTTGCAGAGTGATGATTGTGATTCTGATACTGACGGTGGAAGCGATTACAAGTATAGCCATGAAGTTAATACGAGCACAGGGCAAAATATTCAATTCCGTGCATAGCAGTATAAGGGAATCTGAGAATAGCCATTAAAGGGATTCAAAGCTTGTATTGATTCCGATTGAAGAATGAACAACAAATATAGGTCAACAAACCATTGCTCTGGTTATTAAAATAATCATTTTCTGCTGTTTCGTTGCAAAGGAAATGTAAATTGCATTTCCCGCAGAAAATGTAAAGAAATATGGTCTTTTCGGCTTTTTTTTTTTTTTTTTTTTGCGGGTTCTACACATGCGAGAGTTGATAAATCTTCTGTGAACCATTCTTCTGTAAGGATGGAAAATCCCATTTTTATATGAATGGTCTTATAACCTATAAGACAATTTCATTTGTACATAAATGGATTATGATGAAGGTTGACAATATTTCACATGCGTNTCACCGTTTTTTTTTTTTTTTTTTCCGGGTTTAAGCTTTAACTTTCAAACATGTTACTGAATCAGATTTTTAATCAATGATCTTTCTTGCTGTGGCAAATATTTTGTTTTATTTTTTCCTGATGACATTGATTGGCCTTTTTTTTTTATCCAGAAAATATTGGCCTTTATCTTATTTGAGTTTGAAGTAGTGGTCTAATATTAGTTGAAAGGTTCTATCCATTATCTTGTGGAGTTTGTCCTTGTATATGTATATCAAGGGTTTATGCCAGGGGGCCAACTGTGATGGGGGAGGGGAAGACAATATCTGTACATCCCTCTCCATAAAATACAAAATTCAGTACAATTTTTTGTAAAAATCTTAAAAAAATTTTCCCGTTGAAGTGTTACAAGGATTCAGGCTTGACACAATGGTTTGGTGCTCGGGCAGAAAATTCAATTGAGAAAAGTTTTAAATAGTTATGTCATTTATAATTATGAGCATGCGATGTTCGGTCACTGTGATAATGTAAGTTATGTGTTTGGACTGAGAAGCAATAATAAACATAAATCGTATATCTATGGAGAATCAATTTTTCCCAGGCTAGTAAATAGAGGTGGTAATTATTATATTAAGGTCATACTTTCAAATACTCTACCATCTACCAATTGAGTTATGTGGTTTATCTTGATCATGACAAAAGTTTTATTAGGAGTAATAACATTAGTATACTGAGCATATCACAGAGTATATTGGACATGACTATTGAGTAGATTTATTACTGCAGCATGATTGCGCGTACAAATTAATATACACTTGTAGTCTTGTGGATTACCTTAATGTGCTATAGAGTAGTGGTTGTTATTTATGAATTCACTTCGATTTGGATAGTCGGTTTGGGCTTTCACCCAATTTTTTTTTTAAATAAAATTAATTGTGTTTGGTTGGGGCACAAATTCGAATAAATCTAACATTTGGTATGAGTATCGATAAATCATAAATGTAAAATATAAAGAATAATGCCATTTGAAGTCGTGCACTACGATAGTCGTCCTACGTGACATACACATAGTAAGTAGTTATTTGATACATGAGTCAATAAAAAACTTCCAACTCGAATAATCTAGGGCCTCTTTAATGTCTTTCGGAACGAAGAAATGGGTAATCTTGAGGTAAAAGCTCTATGGTCATTGGAAAGTTTTGTGTAGGATAGGAATTTTGCGATTGGATGATTGGTGCATATTCTAACTCCTTTCCTAACTGCTATAGGGAGATCAAGTTCAGATAGTACACAATTAAAAGGCACAGAAGGAGAGAGGACATGATTACATGGACCATTGCTCGGTGATTCTAACTGGTCTTGTGCTAGGGTGATAGGTGAATTATTATTCTTTGCTCCTCTTCGGGCATAAAACAGTAACTCCGTGTTTGATTGTGATATTTCTCTCCCTGTCCTTTATGTTTCTCAATTTGGCAATTGAGGACTAGTAAAGTCTTTTTTTTCAGAACCTTGAACAAATATTTCGGGCTGAGAGAGATTAAGGATAGGAGCTGAGTTTAAGACTGTAGTAGGTAGTGGATCAGTAATCCAAAAAATTTTTCTGCTATTCCTATCTCCTCCTCATTGGAATTTTTGGTAGAAAAAATGGTTGCATTTCCAAAAAAGAGACATCCATGCTATTAAAGTTCATGGTTACTGTCAGTGTCAAACTGATCTTTCTGTTTGTAAATTTCCTAAGTAAATTAATAGTATGGTTGTGGGATTCATTGGCAAGGAACTTATCTTTGAATAAGCACATCACTTGCTGTCCGCTGTAAGAATGATGGCATTGCAAATACATGTTCAGTATGCAGATTTACACCATAGTAAAATGAACAAGATTCATTTATTTTTTTCCTCAATGCTGTATAGTTCTATCTAACACGTTATTAACATGCATATGTACATATTTTGAATATAGACACTAATTTACATGGAGTTAATGTTACTAATCTTTGAATAATCTATCTAGCGGCAATAAAATAAGTTTTTTTCCTGATAAGACAAAAAATTCACCGAAATTAATCACAAGATAAAATTTCATGTCACGAACATCAGACGAAGATAAAAAGAAAAGGTAAAAACAAAGATGTGACCAAGGACAGACACAACCTCCTTGATTTAGAAGGATTTAAGAAACTTTTGACAAAATTTAACATCTAGTTGTTGTCATTTGGTTATCGAATAAAGCACAATGGTGTGAAGTCTTAACAACAGAATACGAGGAATCTTACATGGGAGGTCTTAAGACATTGAGAAAACAACAGTCCATGGGTCACTGACTTTTCTTAACACCCATAAGCGCAGTAATAACTGTCGGCTTTAAACTAATGCCATTACTAGTCAGTGTTAAATCGTGTAGGACACACTGATATACATGATAAGCCTTTTACCGGATAAGACAAAAATTCTCATCAGAATTAAGTTGAAGAAACAATTCCATGTCTAGCACATCAAATGAAGTGAAAAAGTGAACGAAAAAGTAAAGATTTGTTCGAGGACGGAGACAACCACCTTGATTTAGAAGACAAACAAGAAGAATGGAGGAATCAGTACGAATTGGACATTGGACAAAGCACGACGATGTGAAGTGCAAGCAAAAGAATACGAGGAAATCTTTCGTGGGAGGTCTTAGGGCATTGAGCAAACAACAATATTCATGGACGGACGCAGAACTTTAAAGTTGGGGGCACAATCGAACTTGCAAAGAAGTTGAGAGAAATTTTACAATCGAAATTTTACGTAAAAAAAAAAAAGCATACCCCATGTAAATTTACATCCGAAAATGTACATGGTGTATGACTTTTTCGGATGTAAAATTTCAAAATTTTTTATGTAAATTATATTGAGATATTTGTCGCGAAAAAATAATCACCGTTAATGAAATAATTGAAATTTTTTGAAGACAATATGAGTTAGGCATTCTTTTAAGATTTGCGTTTGACGTATTTTTAACTATTTTAGATATCTGTTTAGATCATTAGATACGTTTATGATATAGTTCTCGAAACGAGTTTCAAGATGACGTAGACGATTTGTAGATTCGGCTAACATACGAAAGTTTCGAAATATTAGTTTGAAACGGTCTACTTTGACAAGTCGTAACATTTGCTACGATTAGTCATTTCGCGCGCCATTAATGACGTATAAGATTAGATCGTGAACACTTCGAAATTGTATTAAAAATGCAATATTTCGACTTAATTTGACATTCTGTAATAACTTTTAAAATTGAGACAAAAACAAATATTTTTTTTTTTTAAAAAAATAGTTAGCCCACAAGTTGGGGATCACGTGACTCCAAGGCAACCCTTGCGTCCACCCTTGCTCGTGATTGACTCGTCCGTGGCACTAGGAAAGTTATCAATGAAAATCAAAGCCCAATGAAATGTGGGACTAGATGGGAGCACGTATAAGTTTTTAGGTGGTAGTGAGGTGGAACCCAGGACGTAAATAGCACCATATATTCACGCAACGATGCTGAATGAACTCTTGCATGTCCTCAAGTGAAGCTTTGGTTGCTTCTCTCCCAAGGATGCTAAAGCGCTTGCACTTCAAGAAGATCTACAATTAGATTTTAATTTGCCTCTTAAGTGTTAATTTTGTAGGCATTGCTATTCTGTATCGTGAGGTTGGTAACACTTTTTTCCTTGTGAACGGAATATTGACTCATCAACTCGCTTTTGTAAATGTTCCAAGTTTGATTGGTTTTTATTTGACTCTTGTATCCAATTTTTATTTTTTCTCCAGTTCATAGTGATCTAGAATTACTGAACACGGACGGTGAAAGTGGGAAATCAGGACCAAAGCCTATATTCTTTGCATATACTTTGAATCTTCCCTCCTCGACAACATCGCACACCTCCAAGGATTATGTACCCCACATAGGAATAATTCATCGTGACAATCATTTTCTTTCTCCACTTTTTATTTTTTTCTTTGTCCTAATAGAAACAAGGGAAAGTATATATATTATAATTTACGTACATTTTATATAATTTGAGGAATTTTTTTTCTTTTATTGAATAAAGTCGGTAGTTATAAAATGTATAATTTTTAATTTAGTTGTACCGACAAAGTAACAATACAGAACTTGTAAAAGGAGACGTTTCTCGAGATATACTCATCGGTCATATTTATTGTACCAACTATCAATTAACTAATCAAACAAGGAATGCGATTTATCTAGTAGTAGCAAATAATTCCATTTCTCGCAAGACTTTTAAAATTTGAATTAAATTTAAGTTAAGTACATCTTTGATGACATTGTCAGTATTGACTCTATAGTGTGTTCTCTTCGTGAAGGAGGTGGAAATGGAATGGTCGATGTCTATACTTATTAATAGCAAATTATTCCCTTTTTTGCATGGCTTTCAAAATTTTTAATCAAACCTAAGTAAAGTACATCTAACATCTTTGATAACTCCTTGTCACTATTGGCTTTTGAGAAAGACGGGAGGGGATCATTACTTGAGAAAATAAAAGAAACTATCCTATCGAATTTATAATACTATTTAAGATATGTTTGATAAATATAAATATATATATATATATATATATATATATTTTGTGATTATAAGTTGGTCAAGTTTTATTTTTAGCCCATGTTTGTCTCATATTCTATCAAAACCATTTTCCTACATACTAATTTTTAATTACGTGTGCACGCAATAAAATATTTTACACGTAAACCCAAAACTTTTTCGTACATTTTAACTACACATTCTCCCAAAAATTACCATTTAAAACGATTTTTTCCAAAAAAATTATTACCAAACAGGGGCTTAATCACACACTTTGTTGTGGCCACAACTTTTATTCACCTTTTAATCCCGCATTTCATATAACCCATCAATATATATCTTAAAAAGTATTGTCAAACATGGACTTAGCCCCTGTTTGATGCACATTTTGGGGTTCGTAATGCATTTTTTATGTAATGAGGAATATGTGGTTGAAAATGAAGGGAAAGTTAATGATGTGATAGAAAATATTATTTTATTGAAGAATGTGTGGTTGAAAATGAGTAGAAGAATGTGAATGAAAAAAATAATGTGGCTCAAAGAGGGGCTTAAAGTGTATTTAGCAATTGACACACAAGATAACACCTAATTCTATGCAATTTCATATTAAGTCTTTATTTGGTGGAGATTAAAATCAAAATTTTAATAAATTTTGGTAAAAATTGACGATATGGTTGAAAAGTTGTTGCAAAATATATGATTAAAATTAATGGTTAATTTTGATTTAGATTAAAATCTATCAAACATGGACTAAAACAAATATCAATATAAACAAAGTTTAATTAAATTTCGATTTTATATAAACTTCAAAATGAAGTTAATACCATATCTATATACGAATGCATATATAGTTTTTATTGACAAAGTTTCTCTTCTAAAAAAATAAAAAAAATAAAAAGGTTTCCTGCCCTTTTTAAAAATATTTTAGTCCAAGTAATTATTTTCAGGTTAAATTCATCAATGACCATTCAACTTTATACTTAGTGTCAATATGATCACCAAATTTGATTTTGTTTCACCATTATCAATCAACTTTATATTTAGTGTCGCCATGATCGCCTAATTTGATTTTATTTCTTCATGATCACCAAACTTCTTTTCACCATTTTCATTAATTTTAAAATAATTAAAACGATAACTTTACATTATATAAAATAAACTTAAATAAAAACTTATTTAAAAAATATGTTACTCAAAAAAATAAAATAAAAACTTATTTTTTTTTTAAAAAAATGTTACTTTAAAAATAAAATAAAATAAAAAATTATTTAAAAAATGTATTTTTAAAATAAAATAAAAACTCATTTAAATAAAAAAAGTTACTTAGAAAAATAAAATAAAAAAGTTATTTAAAAAAACATTTTAAAAATAAAATAATAATTTATTTTAAAATAAACGTTTTTTTAAAATTATTTTTGTTTTTTATTTTAAATTTATTTTTTATATATAACAAAATTACCGTTTTACCCTTTTTAAAATTAGTGAAAATTGTGAAAATAAATTGTGGACATTGTGAAATTTTATATGAAATTAGGTGGCCATGCTTAAACGTCATATGAAATTGGGTGACTATGATGACACTAAATATAAAGTTGGGTAGTCACGGTGAAACAAAATTAAATTGAGTGATCACATTGACCTAAGCATAAAGTTGGGTGGTTATTGGTGAATTTAACCCAATTATTTTCATGTCACCTTAGTTTGGCAATTGAACATACGCACCTCATGTGCCGCGAGGAAAAATACTTTACCATCTCCAGATTTTACGCAACAAGTCTCTTACGTGGTAGAATTTGCATCACCAATTTTACTATTTTCTTCTAGTTATTTGTGGATGAGTAGTACGGGGTGGACATGATTCCATTTGATTCTGGCACCAAGAAAATCGAATTGAACCATGAACTAATATATTTTCGGTAATGGAATCAAATGATTTTTTTTTATTTTTTAAAGATAGGAAACCAAACCGGAATTGAACCATTTGGTTATGGTTTGATTTGATTTGATTATAGTTTAATTACTGATTGAGGAAAAAAGAGAAACAAAATTTGAGAAAGAAGAACCGAAAGTTAAGGTTTGAATGTCAGAAATCCATGTGACGATAAACAGCAAGTGATAGTTGTTGGTCTCCAAGTAAGAGCCGGTGTACAAATTAAAAAGGAAATAAAATGAAAAATGAATTAGGGATGGGGCTTCAAAATGAATTATGATCTCCACTCTCCATATTGAGTTTGATTTTTAGTTTTAGAATTAGAATCGAACCAGAATTAAATAGTCTTAATTTTAAGAATTAGAATCATTAATTTTTTTGTAAAATCAAATGGAATTGAACCGCTCAATTTGATTTATTTTGATTTCACATTATTTGATTTGGTTAGTTTGTCCACGCCTAAAGAGCGGTCAGACTTTTATCACGCTGCGCTTTAAAGTACATAGAAAGTTCACGTGACGTCTGGACTATAATTCACGGTTCCCATTGCAAAATCAATTTTCTAGATGAGGGCAGACTTTTTTTTTTCCTTTTAATTTTTTTTCCTCACTCATTTTTAATCATTAATTCTTTCAATAAAATATTTGTTTACGTTAATTTAAAATTTTTTCTTACTTTTTAAATATAAATTCTATAATAATTTATTATTCAAAAACCCATTTTACACGGAAAATGACTTTAAATAGAGGCTAAATATTTTCTCATAAATTATAATTTATACTTTTTTTTTTTCGAATTGACAGATTCGTGAATATAATTAATTACTAATGTACTTTGTTATGTGCGAGAGAAAATAAAAAATTTAAAATAACCTGAGTTGTAATTGGATAAGATTTCTTCATCTGAAGATAAAGTTAACTTGATTTTAATAATTTAATGGAAAAAATAATTTTTATATTTACTTTAGATTGAATTGTTATGAGTCCTATCATTGGATATAGACGGGCCATAATAAATTTTTCCTTTTTTATTTAAATAAAATTTGAATAGAGAAATTAAGCTCCCGTTTGACCTTATTTTTTAAAAATCGTTTTTTTCAAACTCATTTTTAATCACACAATTTTATTGGCCTCACAATTTAAATTAATTTATTATTATTATTTTTTTTCAATTTTATAAAATCCAGGGCCTTAGATTTGATGAAATAATGTGAGTTTGTATGATTTTCTTCCAAGAAACTTTTGTTGGAATAGTAGGATGGACCAATGACTTTGACTAATGGTTTTCCATTTTGTAACGACAATTTAATGATTTATATTAGAAATGAACGATGGATAAATTGAAAGTGTTCGCTGGTTCATTGAAAATAAGGTTTGACTTTTAAAATGAAAGATTAGTGATTGACGGTCGATTGACATGGTTGATTTTTTTCATGACTATACGAGAGTATGAATAAGAATTGGAGATAGAAACTAGGGTTGAACAACAAAAACGTAAAATTTGAATCGAAATCACTTTTAAAAAATTATTGGTTTAAACTCATGTGGATTCGTCAATGTTCTGGTTTTGAAGTGAACCAAACCACTTTGAAGGGGTTTGGTTTAGGTTTTAATTTTCTGAAACCGTTAAATCGCCTACACAATTAAAGTTGAAAATAAATTATTTTTAAATTTTATCCGGTCCAATAAAAAAATGCATCCCAATTAAAAAGATACATTTATATTAGACCTAATCCCCACACAATGTAACGTCTAGCTGTGCTTAAAATTTGACAAATTGGATCTAACGGCACTGAAAAATAATTTCTCTTAAAAAAATAATTTTCTTCACATGCACAACCCTATATTGCATTGAAAAATATTCATCAAGATTCTATGAACACTGAAGGAATACATTTTCTTTGTATTTTATGAAAAGCCAACAAGTTCATGCCTGAATCTTCAATCATCGTTTTGGGCTCACTTCGATCCCCAAATTTTGGATTTCCTTAGTTTTCGCACTTTTTCGTTTCTTTCTTTCAAATCCACCAATTTGCGTTGAGTTCAACCTAACAAACATAATTAACACAAAATTAAGTTATAACTCATACAAATAACTAACGAACACTCTAATTTAATGACATAGATAAGTGTACAAAATATACTTATCATTGAACAACTGCAAATACTAAACAATTTAATGAATATTATAATTATTAAAATAAGAAGAAAAAATATTAAAATTAAATAATTGAATATTCTCTATATTAAACAATCAAACCCTAGAATCTAAATTAAATACAAAAAAATATAAATGTATATTATTGTTCATATCTCTCATTAATTAGTTAATTACTACACAATTTGTATGACAGAGAATTTAAATTAATTAGTTAATTACCATGACTTTTTCAACAAAATGATAAAAAAAATAAAATAAAAAAAATAGGACATTCAGATCCAAAAAGGTCGCCTAACAGGGACAGAAACTACGTCGAACGTGAAGGGTTAAGCCTGCTTGATTGACATTAATTTAAATATATTACTTTAGTCAATAATTAATTATTTTATTTAACTAATGATGAAACATCATACAATCCTCAACAATTAGCTACTATTAACCCTCGCTTCACATCTGCTTAAGTAATCCCAGTTGCCAAATTTTTCTTATATTTATAGGTCAAAAAAAATTATATTTGAGAATCGACCTTGAAATCGATCCAATATAAATCTAAAAATCTCTCTTACAAAACTGAAACGAAACCCAATCATCGAATTTTCTGATTGCATTTAACAAAAGAGATGAATTTGTTAAGGAATATAGAACCGTGACTCATACCGCGCTGTTTGGAAATAAATTATAGTCGATTTAAATTATAAATAAATAGAAATGTATATGGATGACAAGGAGCATCAAAATTGCAAGACAAATGAAAGGTCACTTTGTAAAATAGCTAATTTTTAGCGATAAAGTAAGTGTGGTTTGTATTTATTGTTTTTGCAAAAGGTTCACAAAAAGTCAAAGGTGCCTTTCCAAATTTTGGCTTTGTTTGTATTAATCAATTATCAATGACTTTATAGTCTTCTAAAATTTTTGGCTTCTGTTAGGACAAGGATATTTTATCACGTCATAAAGACTCGTGCATAGAAAGTATTACAAGCACTTCCGATTATATTGAAATTAAGAAGTCCAAATATGATCAAATTCTCATATATATAAAAACCTTACGAGATCAATTGTGATTGAGATACGACGCGTATCTCTTTTGAGTTTAATTGTTGTTCATTTTGGTCGAGTTATGCATAGGATGCCTCAAATTTTCACATTGTGGATACCTAACATCCCTCTAGAAGTGTTTGATATTGCAAGTTTGTATACTATATATAAAAGTAGAAAACGGAGCTAGAAATAATTTGACCTTCATACTTTCACGTCTCGTGTGAAAAAAGACTCAAGAGTTTCGACAATTACAAATAAAAACTAAAGGGATAGCGTTTACCTCTATCAAATATGTGTTGCTTGAGCGATTTTCAATTGGAAAATGAAATCAATTATGAGTATAATCTTCAGCATTGTTATGAAATATATATTTCATTTTTAATTTATATTCTAATTTATATCCAAAATATACTTAGAATTTTTAAGAGTTTTTAAATTTGGCTTTCCACAATTTGGCTTTTCTCTTTGGACCCCTTTATTGTTCTTACTAAGCACGCCATGCTTTTGCTGGCTTAAATATTTGGTGGGGGACCAGAAATTGTGCCACTCGATGGGACTGCCAAAATTTGGTAAGCCCATTCATTGAAGATAACACATAGCTTTCCATTACCGGTTGTGACAGAAGCACGCGAATCTGGTGCGAAATTCGCAGATTTTTTTGTTCATTCGTGAGTAGGAGTGACGTCGATAAGAATGGAACATTTTCTTGCTTCTTTGATTCTCAATTTATCCATAACTAAGCCAGTGTTACCGATTAAATTTAACCATTTAGAAACTTGAGTCCCTTTCGAATCCTCCACACTATAAAATAAGCTATAAATCGAAATCTAACTATTATAATAAATATCGTATATTAGATTTAGACGGCTTAAATCATAAAACAATATTTTTAACCAAAATGAGGCATTTAATAATTAAAAGTATTTTTATTGCATCTTAGTCCTATTTTCAAATATACCACTAGCTAGGAATGAAAGTTATCAAATTCTTTTGCCTTTTTCCATCTACGAGGATCAAAAAATCTCTCACTTTATGGACTGAACTCGATTCATTCAAATCAAATCTATTCGAGCTAAGTGGTATGTGGCCAGCCCACAAAAGAATACACGAAGTTTTGTGACCGCATGTTTATCAAAAGTCTTCACTTACCAAAGTCGGCAAATCAAATTCGTCTTTCAGGGAATCATGTGACAAAGGATCCCCGNCCACTAGCTAGGAATGAAAGTTATCAAATTCTTTTGCCTTTTTCCATCTACGAGGATCAAAAAATCTCTCACTTTATGGACTGAACTCGATTCATTCAAATCAAATCTATTCGAGCTAAGTGGTATGTGGCCAGCCCACAAAAGAATAAACGAAGTTTTGTGAGCGCATGTTTATCAAAAGTCTTCACTTACCAAAGTCGGCAAATCAAATTCGTCTTTCAGGGAATCATGTGACAAAGGATCCCCGGAGCGTAGAAGGAAGGAGTTCATACCCTGTTAGAGGATTACCGGTCCAACTTCCTGTATTTATATTGCATCTTAGTTCTATTTTCAAATATACCAATAATTTTAAAAATTATTTAGAAAGCTTGATATAAATAATTTGAAATAACTTAAAAAGTATTATAGATAAGTAATGGAGTCCGCCTACTTGCCCAGTAATTCGTTGTTTTCGCGAATGAATGTTCCAAATATTTATCAGTCATAGTCCAATTAGTTTTAATAAAACGAAAGGCCAATCAATGTTCGTTCAACTTTTAAGTTGAAAACTAGTACCAATCGGGCATTCTGCTAATTCAAAATTCACACTTAAGTACCTAAACTAGTAAATTCTTCATTCATCAGATACTCATATTTTCATCTTTCAACTGCATGATGATGATGCAGATGATTCCAGTAATGATAAGATACTAATATATTGATAAAAACAATATATTAGTAACAACCATTAGTATCACAAAACCAATTGAAGCTGTTATGGATTTTAAACATTGATTATATTATATATTTAATAGATTAATAATTTAGCCTAATATTTTAGGTATGGATGACATCAAATTTGCAAGTGAAATGAAGGGTCACTTTGTAAAATAGCTAATTTAGTGATAAAATAAGTGTGGTTTGTATTTATTGTTTTTCCAAAAGGTTCACAAAAATTCAGAGGTGCCTTTCCAACATTTGGCTTTGTTCGTATTAATCAACTATCAATGGCTATATAGTCTACTAAATTTTTTTGGCTTCTGTTAGGACTAGGATATTTTGCCTTTCCAAAATTTGGCTTTTTTCGTATTTTATCACAAATTGTCAAATTATCGATCACAAATAAAATAAAATAAAATTAGGTCACACATTATTTCTTGGTTCCAATTTATCTTTTTCTTTGGTCACATATTACTTATTGGTCACAGATTAACCAATTTAATGGTCACAATCAATTAAATAATTTGTGATGACAACCAACACCTGTGACCATCACTGCACAACCCCCTCCAACAGCACCACCGCCAACTTCGCCGTCGAACCACCATCACCACCTCAAACAAATCAACACATCGCAGAAAAAATCATCACATCGTCACGCCTTTCCACCACCACCTCGACAGACCCATCGCCGGCACCACCACCATCCCCTCACCACTGCAACCAACAACACAACCATCACAAATTAACAAATTTATAGGTCACAATTACTTAAATAATTGGCCACAAATGCTCTTCACCACTACCACCACCTACTACACCATCACAACCACCATCGTTGTCATTTGTAAACTTACTCCCAGTTTGAAATTGCAAGCATGGGCCTATAATTTCAAAAATTACACTAGAGGCCCCCGCCTCCAAATCATTACCCAAACCCTAATTTCCCCATTTTTCTCAACGATCGCCGACATCGCCGTCACTTTGTTATCACAGGTAACGCTGCTGGGCAACTCTATAGTTCGCAGCCGTCGGACACTAGCGCTCGCGGTGCTGCTGTCAACACCAGTGTCGGCTCCTGCAAAGTTGCTTCGCAACGTACAGTGGAGATTTAGCGAAGCAGCATCGGGATGCTGCTCAGCCGGCACCATCACACGCAGGTGTTGATTACGCCCAAAGAATAGCGCGGTAGTTGTAGTGTAGTTTTGGGGTATCGTATCCACAGGGAGATGGAAAAATGATTCAA
>CAIGRK010374098.1:6140-16989 GCA_903798315.1 Fraxinus greggii | reverse complement strand
GCCACAAAAGGACTGTGAAACCTTTTGATAAGTTCAAGATTAGATCTTTAAAACACCAAGAGAATAGGAGGAATAAATCTCACAAAATGTATAAACTTTCAATAATAATGTCTGCTTTTCCTTCACAATGAAATAATGCGAAGTATTTATATGAAACTATGAAAAACCCTAGTTGCCACGAAATCAGGCCCAAAAGATGTTAAAAGATATGTAAAAATAGAGTTTTATGGAAACTAGAAAACTTGCAAAATTGAAAAATCGCGTCTCGAAAATTACCATGCGGCTGCATGGTTATTTTCCATGCGGTCGCATGGTTCAATCAGAAACCGACATTTGCTCGTGGTAATAGACCATGTGATCACATGGCTTATAGAACCATGCGGTCGCATGGTTCTCCCGTTTGGCCTCCATTTTGACTTCTTGATTCGAACGCCTCCCAATTCATTTCGGCTCTCAACTCCAATATGAAACTTGGTCGTTGGCTTGTCAACTTCATTCCCGCGAATTCGTGGCCCGAACAATTGATTGCACGACTTCTTCCTCTTGATTCGAACCTCAACTCATCCCCGAACCCGACCTTGACTTCCTCTCAACGCACTTCAATCATTCGCCCACTTGATGCCTCATTTGGGTCACATCATAACAATTATTTATTCCCTTCAAAAGTTGTAAAAACAAGCAAAGCTCCCGAAAAGTGTAACTCGTTCGTTGTATTTAGAGATGTTGTTCAACTATGGAAAGCACGAGGAGGGAAGAGGCACAAGAGAACTTTTAGGGCCCTGAGAATTTTAGTTGGATGACCAAAATGTGCCTTTCTTTTCAGTCTTTTATTTTTACTCCTAACGGCCATCCCCTCTTACTTGGAGGATTTTGGTTGGATTTTTTTAGGGGAACGTCCACTTCTTATATGCTTGTATATGAACTTCATTTGATGAAATTTTTGGTCGATTGAAATAGTTATAATGATAACTGGCGAATGTGTGAACTTTTTCCTCACAACATGAATATGTCAACGCCATTGAATGTCTGACATTATGTACATTGCTTGCAATTCACTCGAAATAATAAAAATAAATAAACAATAGAAATGAAGAAGAAGAAGAAGGACCCATCAGCCTTGCCGCGCCACACCCCATGTTAAATTAGTTACCAAAGTTTTATTTTGTTTTCTTTAGTATCTTTTTGTCTGTTTGTATCTACTAATTATTTAAAAAAAAAAAAAGCGTATAATCATTATCGATGACATATGACTTTCAACAACAAATTTGTCGATTTCCATGTACAAGGACTATAACTGCAATGGAATTGAGAAGTCAATAATTTTAATGTCTAAATTTAAGATTAAAGACCAAACTACTATAAAGCGTTAAATATTAAAGAGTAATATTGCAATTTTTTTGAAACCAGAACTCCTAATTCTACTTACGCCTACGTTAGCATTGAACAACATCAACCAAGGTTGTCATAGAGTACTTTTGTTAGAATGGGACCAATGATGATTTTAGAATGATGATTTTAGATAGAGGGAGATGTTCTCTTCTGTCATGGTTGGCTGTCAAGTTCTTGGAACTTAGGGGGTCTGTTTGGGGCCTTTTTTTTTTTTAGAATGCATTTTGGAATAATAGATTGATAGAAAATGTGTAGTTAAAAAATAAGGAAAAAATTTGAATTTGCATTTAGTATTATTTTATGGAAAAATATGTAGTTGAAAAGAAAAAAAGAGAAAAATATATTTTAAAAAAGAAAGATCAAACAAGGGCTTAAAGTGTGAATAAATGCATTTTCTACTAAACCTTTGTTCGACAACTATTATTTCAAAATTCTTTAATTTTTATACTCATTTTTAACCACGTATTTATACAATAAAATATTGTTGCGGAAGCTCACTCCAAGATCTTCCAACGGTCCATATTATTTTCGGGTCGAGCTTTTAGACTTAGTTATTGGTAATCTATTTACCACTGGCCGAGGTCTATGAAATTATATTCCGACATTTTATATCATAATCCAAAATTTATTAGGTATCAAAAGATCCAACAAGCTCCCTATTGATACCCAATCAACATAAAGCAATCAAAATACAAAGTTAAAAACTTGTATAATTAAGGCAACCATATAAAATTGGGATCACAGACCTTACCTCGTATTTCGGACCTGAAACGCATTCCATACCTACTTTATAGCCTTTCTACCTAAGTAGAAAATATGTAATTACAATAATCAATTAATAGCAAATAAACATGTGATGAATATATAATACAGGATAACATAGATCTTTTCAAAATTCGTTCACGCATAATTACGGATTAACATTAATTTAATCAACAAATGACAATACATGAAATAAATGACCCAATGAAAAGATCTCACCATACTTATCATATCTCATTCCGTATTGCTCACACCTCAAAAAAGCATCTCCATCACCCACCATGTTCACTAGATTGATCACCCAACCCATGTCTAATATGTAAACCATAATAGATCCTAAGTCCCACATCACTTCTTCTAACATAAGTGGATAATGGGTATCCACATAACAGAAATGATAGAAGTCTATCTCACACTCCACCTGATTAAGGTCTTCACAGATAAAGTATTCCAACATTTAATCACTTCTCTACTCGTGATATAAATGTCGCACTCCACATCTTGGTACATACCACCAATGTACCCCTAAGCATCTATACCCGACATTACCAAAAGACATTCACATTTACTACTAATGCATCCCTACCTATTTTGCATGCAAACACATTACACCAAGTAATCAAATTGCTCTCAAACTCATGTAAATACACATATCGAGCACATTGAATTGCAACATATAACCATGCAACAGAATTAAGGAGTCACACACATGCAGAAAAGATTAAACATAGATTTACATGCAATAACTAAGTTTACTTACAATAAACCTCACTTGGGTCACTACTCGACTCTATAATCACATTCGCTTCACCTCTCATCTTACCTTTTTGCTTATTTTTCTTCTTGGGACTGTCCCTCACAAAGTATCCAAATTTACCACAATTGTAATACTGCTTACTACTGGACTTGTCCTAACCCTTGTCCTTCTTCTTACCGCACTCATCACTCGAGTCACTATTGTCTTGAGCCCTACCCAAACCCATGTAACTTACCACTCCTCTTATCTTCTTACTCGGCCTTAATCTTAATCTCTTTTTAAGAGAATCAATGACAATATCAGGTGTTAGTGTATTCCTACCATACGTATTCGTATTTTTAACATCTCTATATGAGTCGGGCATAGAATTGTTGTGGATGCTAGTTCCAAGATCTTTTAAACGGTATTTTTCGGGTTTAGTTTCACGTTACATTTCTTTATTAAACAACCAATTCAAACGGCTCCGATCCACAACCAATATATTTATCTCGTTTGTTTCTCAATCTCACCTATAAAGAATAAGATAATGGTGTTGATTTGCAAGCCACAAACACATGGAAAAACGCTATGAAAGAGGCACAAAGCTAGACCAAAATGAAGGAAGAAGCCACAAGTTTTTGACACAAAAGCAGGCTGCTGATTTCTCTCTCAATGTTCACACGTTTTTCATCTCAAATGCATACAAATCACACCCACAAACGGCTATGTCAAAGCAATATGTATATAGGAATATGTTAAACTTTAGTTGGACCAATAAAGTGTTAAATATACCAAGATTAAAAACCATCCAATTGGTAAATATATGAGACGTGAGTAATATTAAATTCTTACGCTATTTCCAATGGTCCATATTATTTTTGGATCGAGCCTTTGAACTTAATTGTTGGTAATCCATTCACCAATGAACCTACGAAATTATATCCCAACACCAAGATTTATTGGGTATCAAAAAACCCAACAAATATTTTGCACTAAAACTCAAAACTTTTTTCTACTTTTTAACTGCACATTATTCAAAATATCACTATTCGAAACTCCATTTTCTCAAAATAATGACCATCAAATACTGTCTAAAGTAACTTGCTTCATGTCAAGAATTCTTCTAATAAGAGATGTGCGCTATGGGTTGAGATCTATTGTATAATTTTTGCTGTCCAATTTGTCGTCTACGCAATTAATTACTGACGAGTTATTTAAAATTAACATGTCAAATTGGTGTGTCAGTTGTGAAGTTAATGAGGGTAAACTTGAGATGAAATATTAATTTTAAAATGAAGTGTCATTAATTAATTGGGTGGACATAAGATCTCAACTCGTGTGCAATAAACCCCTATTTGGTGGCCCCTTTTTTTAAAAAAAAATAAATTGTTTTGAATAGTGAATATTTGGAGAATATGTGTTTAAAAAAGAAAAAAATTAAATTTACATGTGAAGTATTTTTTTGTGTGAATGTACGATTGAGAATGAGTATTTAGAAAAAAGAATTTCGAAATGATTGAAGACAAACAATTGGCGAAGTAGAATCTATCCTTAAAAGTGGTTTACAAAGAGGGAAGAACTGTATGTATGTGAATGGGTTAAATGTGCTTGTCACTAGATTTTAATTGAAATTTCATGTTAACCTCTAACTCTCATTTAGTCACTCAATTTACATTATTTCAAACTAGTCACTCCATCCAAATTAATTTGATTCAGAAAAAGATGTGACTGTCTAATGCAACACCCTCTACAAGAAAAGTTCCTCTTTGAGCGTATTCTCTAAAAGTTCATTGTTATTCAAATTTATTTTTAATCAAAATATTTTTCTTATAAAATAATTTTACATACAAATTTAAATCTTTTTTCTATTTTTTAACCCAACATTCTTAAAAAAATATTATTACAAAATTCTTTTTTTTCTCAAAAATAGACAAACAAAGCCAAAATTGGGAAGTCACGGCTTGAGTCGGTGCGTCAACTGTTTAAAATGGCATATCCTTTCTTTCAAGATTCAACGATCCCATGAATCTAAAGCACTCTATTGTATATACACACTCATCACTGAATTCCACAGAACGCAGTGATTCAGTGACACAGTAATAAAAGAGGTTTGTCTCTCTGATCCCTATTTTTATTCCTTTTTTGTTACTTCAAGCATAATCATTCCCATATTATTATCTTCTTCACATTGTGATTGTGAACTGTTTTGTATATAGTTCCTTTTATGTTTCGTTGCTTTCTGTTATGTCATTTGTTTAATTGATCCATTAAAGATTCTTGAATCTTGATCGCATTCTCTTTGAACCCTTTCTTGTATTTCTTTCTAGTTACTGTGTTCTTGGTGAGATCCATATGAAGACATGTAGTTTTAGGGCATTTTTTTTTTTTATCAAAGCCCACCTGAAAAGAGGATTTTTTTTTTTTTTTTNGGTTGTGTTTCAAACCCTTAGAGGTCTTCTACTGTTCAAAAAATATCAAATCATCATCGATGTTGATTGTTTTTAATAATCTGGGTTCGAAATTTGAAATGATTTGAGTCCTGGAACTGGCGATTACAGCTTCCAGGCGAATATCTTGGCTCTCCAGAATCGAAAAAAGTCTCGTCCAAGAGGGGGGCTTTTTTTTTTTTTTTTTTTTTTTTTTTTTTATTGGGAGTCTTGATTTTATAGCAAGTGATATAAAGATTTTTCTTTATTGTTTTAAAGCTTTAGAATGGTATTTCGATTTGCACATTTTGTGTTTAGCTGAACTTGATTGGCAATTTTTTAACACTGCAAGTCTAGTAATGCCAGATTTCGATTTGAATTTATTTTCTATACAGTCTAAGATTTTGAGTGAGTGGACTATTTGTTAATATTGATTATTTACTTGGAAGTGATAGATTGGGATTGCTGAATAGTTCGCAGAATAGTATTCGAGATCAAGAAACTGAGCAAGTTCCGTGCATTGCAGTTGGTAATTACCTAATTTTGAGTGCTTTGGTCTTCGTTCAATTTTTCTGCGGAAAAAAGAATGTTATGAGAGTTGCCCTTGTCCAACTCAAGTTAATTGAAGTCGAGTCAATCAAAGTCAAGAACCTAGGAGCAATTAGCAAAGTAGAGAATTAATCTCTGGAATCAACATTAATGATGGAATTTGTGACCCTGCCTTGCTGAATAGTTACCTAGCTGAATGTAGAGAATTAATCTCTGGAATCAACATTAATGATGGAATTAGTGACCCTGCCTTGCTGAATAGTTACCTAGCTGAATGGCATTTTGAAGCATTTGAATTCCTGAATTCTATCATTCTTCCACCCTTGGCACCATCTAAAGATATATTGGGGTCAAGGGCAATGCTGGAATGCCATTCTACCCATTGCAGTATACACCCAATTTCCACTCGTGAGTCTTGTAGAATCACGTTGAGAACACTTGGCTTTTCAGACATAACTTCGATCTCTGTGCAATCTACATTTTTGAGGAGTAATAATGGATAAGGCTAATATCGATAAAATTACGCCATTCTAAAAGCTATCAGTATTGAAAGTTGCGTGATATCTGGCCGTGAAACCCAAGTAACCGCTCCCCTATGTGACACAATCTCTAGCACATCCAGGATGCCGCCACGCAGCTCAGCTGGAGACCTAGTTTGATCTGAGAAATTCTAATTCAATTTGGATAGAACTTATTCGAGAATGCCGCCTCCCTTGGAATCAATAAGAAAACTAGTGCTAATTTTCTAATCAGGGAATAATCCAAGATTCCAGAGTACTAATCTTTATGTATTGATCGACGGTTTAAGGGTCTTAGAACTACTGGAACTTAGCCAGGGGCTTCAGGGCATCGAAACTTTTATTGCAAAAACCACTTCGGTTTGATATCTTTAAGAGAGAGAGAGAGAGAGAGAGAGAGAGAGAGATTCTTGTCATTGTATCAATTGGAACAAGACAAGTGGGTGATCACTTGCAGCATCTGCATAGCTGGTTTAAATATTCATTTGGATGCACATTTGATCCTATCAATATTCCCACTCCACATTTCAGGATTCATTGAGTTCCCCGCCTTCCCCTCGAGGGTCTAAACTTTGACTTTATATGGTGTGCATGTAGATGGATCAACTCGTTCAACAACAAAACAAAAAATAACAAACTTAGCCTTATTTTCACCGACACAGACACGTCACGATTTTTCAGTATGATATGTCGCCGATACATTGATTAAAATTTTTAAAATTCTTCTATAAATTTAGTTTCATACTTATTATTTTTCTTGTTGAAATCTTTTAAATATGAGTACATATTTATTATTTACTAATAACTCTGAGTTAAAAATATATAATATATCTAATAAAAAAGAAAAATGATAATGATAAAATGTCCAAGGAGTGTCGGTATCCGACACGGACATGTTATCCTAGTTAAGGTGTCCGTGCAATAGAATTATTCTCAATAAAATTGGAATAGCTACATGAATTTTTTTGTGCCATTAAGCTCCATTGATTGCTGGATGTACTAGAATATCTAAAACAAGATCTTTAGCTACTACACCAAAATCTCTTCATATATCTTTTTGGTTGTTATCCTGGACTAGCTTCTTTACCCATCTCCACTACACCAAAATCTCTTCATATATCTTTTTGGTTGTTATCCTGGACTAGCTTCTTTACCCATATCCTTCCTGTAGATCATAAGAAGCCTTGCTTAGTTTTGGACACCTTCGGGCATCTATGTGCCCCATCCTCTTGTGTAATTTTTAGAAATCGTTTATATATATTCTCCCTTTTTTGGGTTAGCATTTTGATTCTTGTTTCAATGTAGGAAGTGGTAATTTTAACACCATACACTTCTCAGATGCTCTTTTCTAGACTTACCTTAATAAAGATTGGAAAATAACCCTAGGGAGGTTTGAATTTGGGGAAAACAAATTTCTGGATATTGGACTGGTGTAGCACTTGGTCTCCTCTCCCTACTGACTACTTATTTTCGAGATATTATCCAAAAAAGACAAGAGTCTTGAGTTTGTTCTGCTTTAACAAATGCATTAGGCATATATTTCACTATAACTTATATTCTATGCAAGTATAGCTCTGTTTTAGCATTTTCAATCAAATGAAAATGCTGCTGAAGCAAGTGCCCATTGTTCTTTGGTGGAATCTTGATTTTCACATGCCAAAAGTTTGGACAAAAAGCAAATACTAATTTCTCAGAGAAAAAACAATCATGCATTCTGTGAAGTATGTATGTTCGGTAGTATGGCCTTCGCTTGGAATTAGGGCAAAACCACCTTACCCCCTGTGGCATGTTTGGTGAGGAGGACTGGACAGCATTAAAGATGAAAAAGAAGTTAAAGTCTTATGTAATCCTCTCTAATATTGTGCACCAAACACACTATTATTGATCTGAAAAGTGCACCAAATGCGCATTCTGGAAGTTGCTGAATACCCTTGATTTTCAAAATAGGTCACTAATCTCGTCTTCAAACACGATACATATTACCCTGCCATCAACTCCTATCAAAAGTGTTAAAATTTATTATCAGAGAGAATTATTATCCATTATTTTTCTTAATATTGAATCATGTTGACTTCTTTAGGACATTTTTGTCTTTCAATTTTATTTTTGTTATGCTGAGTCATGTTTTTTGTTTATAATCAACGAGGCAGTAAAAAAATTGTAGCAAACATGTTTGCGAATACCTGATTTTGAATATAATGGCAGTAGTGAGCAATTTTTGAATAACAGACGGTTAACATGTATCTTGCCTTAAAAAAAAGGACTGAACGCGTGGGAGGATCCGAACGATTTCTGCTTTCATTTCCCCTGCATGGAGCACTGAGTTAAGTTATGGTCTTCAGCAGGTAGGCTGCACTGTAGGCGACTAGGAAGGCTCACTAGACCAAAGATTTTCCATTTCTTTTGCTTATCTAACATGAACAGATGATTTGCATATTTTACGATTTTATTTGATGGGGGATGATTACATATCTTTACTCGAAGCCTTCGTTTTTTTTTTTCTGAAATTTTCAGAACTTAGTATAAATATTTTGGTCATGTACAGCGAAGCGGAACTGCATATTGAATTTGCTCAAACGCCACTATGAGTCTGGCATGTCTTGTGTGCCAAGGCATAGAAAGTCCATCTCATTCCTTCAGAAGCTACTCAGTATCAAGTTCAGACAATGATGGGAGGTGTTCGGCTATTGCCAATTGCTTGACCAGGAAGACTTCACTTCAACATCCTCGAGAGAACCCTGGAATTGCATCATCGTCAAAAGTGATGCCTCAACCTACTGTTCCAAGTAATGTAGTTGCAGGTGCCCCGAGACTAGTCCGAAGCTGCGCTGTTAGAAGGGACCTCGTAAGAGATTGGAACTTTGACTTAGCTATTTCGGAGCATTAGTTCGTAATATTGGGACAGAACAAGTACAAACACCAGACTTTATAGCATCTACTGAGTTAAATGGCGACAGTATTTGATTGGACTCAACAATACAAAGAGTGAATAACCAAGCTCTTCTGACTCGAAAGATCCAACTTTGAACTCGTTTGTTTTTTTATCCTATTCCTATTTAAGCGAATGTTCACTTTCTAGCAAGTACATTCGAGTGTTCGTAACACAGTTGAGTGAATTCAAAGTGAAGCATTTGTTTATTACTCTAAATTTCTTTCGCTTTTGTAATCTTAAATTAGCAGTTCTGTCACTTGGTTGCTATCTGTACGTTGTTTAGCCATGAAGCGGTTAGCCCGAAATGCCATCTGTCACATTTTTTTTTCCCATTATTAGCAATTTATACAGAATTTTTTTATTGAAAACAGGAAGATAGCAAGCATTTTTGTTACTTTATATGCATTGATATTTTATACTGATGGGTCAGTGTTAACTGTAGGTACCGGAGCAAAGGGCAAAATCACAGATTTTATATTTGAGAGTAATCACTTACCAGTGTAATGTTATGTTAGGTTGTGCTTAGAAATAGGTTAAAACTTTATTTTAAGTTACTTATTTTATCAAACAAAAGATTTACGAAGTTCTATCAGATACGAATAAACACAATTAATATGTTAGTTACAGAACCATGGAGTAGTTTAAGAATACTCACAAATTCGGGATTGGCTCGACTAGGCTGGTAAATATGAATAGCTAATTTACTTGTAAAAGATCATTTTCAGTTTGAAAGCTTTTAGTTATGAGTAGATAAGCAAGCTATTTTGCGAGTAAATTAGGGTCCATTTGACATAACTTTTAATTTTTGTGGAAGAGTTTTCTAAAGAAAACTATTTAATTTTTTTTAAACTAATTTTTAAATGAGCTTCTTATTCCAAAAGTGCTTTTAGAGGAAGTCATATTAGGTCCCTGTTTGTTTCTCCTTTTTTTGCCCATTTTAGAAGAATTAGGACCATTGCACAGTACCACAGCCACCATTGTTGACTTGTTTCTCTCTTGGTGAGCCTCACAACTTTGAATATAACGATAACAATTCTCATTTTTATGCTGAAGGTATGAAAAACAAACAGACCCTAGATTAACTCTCTCTTAAAAACTCTTCTAACTAAAAGAAGAACTTTCATAAACTTGGTTCAATGGGTTCAGAAAAAGATTTTGAGTTTCAAAATTTCATTTTTGACCTTTCGAAAGCTATGCTAAATAGGCCCTTAGTTACTTTTAAAAGTAACAATGTTCAATAAAAAATAAAAATGAAAGCCTTCAATCATCTTTAAAAAAGATTTAGGGAAAATTGTAGTAGCGACCCAAACCTTTGAATTTTTCACAGATTTCATCCAACATTTCATTCGTGTCATCCACAAATCCATTGGAATCCAAATTCATTTGACCGTTAATTGACCAAAGAATTTTATTTTGACCAAATTTAAAAAGGGTAAAATAGTAAATTTGATATTTATTCCTATAAAATAATTAAAGCAAAATAAAAATAAAAGAACCCAAAACTCAAAATCAGCCACCACTGCCCAAGGCCACCACA
>CAIGRK010374053.1:0-20282 GCA_903798315.1 Fraxinus greggii | reverse complement strand
TTTATTCATCATTGCTAGATACACTAAAACGATCCAAAGTGACTTGAATTCGGTCTTGACAACCACATATGACAAATGACAGCTAATAAAATAAAAATAATTTAATTTAACTGACACAATCATATAAAACTAAAATATTTTTTTGGTCCATTTAGCCCCCGTTTGGCCCTATTATTTGAAATTTTAATGGTTAAAATAGTGTTTTTTTTTTTTTTAAATGTGTTGTTGTAAAAGAAGAAATTTTCTTGAGATTACGTGTATTGGAGAATGTATAATTGATAAGGAGAGACGGAAAATAATTTTAATGGTCCAAACAGGGACTTAAATTACTGGGGACAAAATTGAGACAAATTTAAAAGTTTGGGAGACCAATAGTGTAATAAATCGTTCGATAAAGTTCATCTTTTCGAATTGGGGCTTTAGGTTTAAAGTTCTCCTCTAAACCCTATTTCATCAACTCAACCCTCAGATTGTTGCACAGGCAAGTACTTTTATGGCTTTTTGGCTAAATCAAAGTAAATTTAAGCGAGAGAGTATTTTCTTCTCAATTTTTTGTTAAATATTGATGTAAGAAACTTGCAATTCCTGCTTTCAAATTTATATGTCTGCAAGATGTTTGTTAAAATGCCTGTTTGCTGGTTAGTCTCACATTTTTGCAAACTAAAATTTGTGAATCGATTGAACGATGTAATATGGGTTAAATCGTACTCTGTCTGAATTCTTGTTTTATGGTTGATTAGTTTTTTGAGGGATTTGATTCTTATTACTCAACCATGTTGCAATTACAGCTTCTCGATAATTAATTGAAGTTGAAAATTTTGATTTTTTTTTTTCGTTCTATAGATTCTTTCTACCATGCCGTGAGAATTACGAAAACATTGTTGAATTAGATCATCTCTAGAGTGGAAATGGAATTTTGCCCGACTTGTGGGAATTTGCTTCTGTATGAGCTGCCTAATACTGGGCACGCTGCCAGATTTTTCTGCCCAACATGTCCATATGTATGTCAGATAGAGAAGAGGGTAATTCGATTAATCTTATGTTAAATTGTCTATGGTTCACTCCTTTTGCAATTACTCATATATAATGTGCTATTTTAACAGGTAAAGATAAAGAGACATATGCGATTGGTTAAGAAAGCAATAGATCCCATCTTTTCTGAAAATGATCAACAGAATTTACCCACAACTGATAGTAAGTTTTTTTGACATAGTTGGTTAATTATTTTGTATCTTTTTCCGAATTTGGAAGTGAAGAGTTTTTAGGAATGCTTCTGCCGTTGGTAATGATGAGATCAGCGCATTTGGTGTTCGCTTTTGTTTAAATTGAATATTTCTTTGTGGAGTATTTTGAAATTTGTTTGTAAATGATGGCGTTTACTTATTATTAGGAAAAATCAGTAACAAAAAGGTTTAACAAATCAAATCGGCACAACATTTAGGGTATCTTTGGTAGTACTAGATAAGACCATACAACATAATAAACAAGATTTTGGTCTTCTCAGTCATTAACATAGGGGGCATTCTCTTGATCAAATGCATCAAGAGGCCATTTTTGACATCTAAGACCACATAAAGTCTAAGCTACCCATAGTTTCATTCCATATGTTAGGTCACATTTTTTAGCTATTTTGAGATTTTTTATTTAGCTTGTTACCTTCTCCCTTACTGAACCGATAATGTCATCATGATGTGTTATGACCTTCCAGATTTCATCTGATTTCTCTCCATCTAAATGTGTGCAATGGTGCATGCAATGAAGATTTCAGTAGACAACGATTTTAAGGTTTCATGTCTCACATATTATGTTAACAATCGCAATTCCACAATACAAGGTAGACCTTAATTTTGAACTGCTAATACAATAATACATGGTGACATGGTGATCAATTTCATTAAGGTTCTAATTTATAAAAATTTACAAGACTTTTTAGTTTTTGGAGCAGTTAGCATTGGACATTGTGCTCACTTCTACTCCTTTTCCAGGTTGATGCATAAAATTACTGACGTTGTAATTTAGCAAGTTATATACTTTTATTATTCTTGATCCTGCTGGATAGACTTGGAGGTTAATTAGATTTAATTCTATGTGCAGCAACATGTCCTGCATGCAACTTTGGGAAAGCTGCTTTCTACCAAGTGCAAATTCGGTCGGCAGATGAACCAATGACAACATTTTACATATGCAAGAGGGAGACTTGCCGAAATCATTGGCGTGAGGATTAGAGCTCTTCCTTTGCTTGCATATAGGTTCTAAGCTCTATAGGTTTTGTTTGGTTTGGTTTGGTTTTAATAAAACTTTTGCTATGTAATCTGTTTATAACATTGCGATTAAATTCATCAGTTTCCAGAATACTATTGGAGAAAGCACAATTTTGTTTTTGAAATGTAATGAAAATATTATCACGTTTCATATTCCTGATAATGATGGGCAAGTTTTGACTATGAAGGTAGTCTAAACCTCGGAGAATCTAAGTCGACCTGGCCTTTACGGCCTTCAATATAACAATTGGGGGATGTAATTCGTAAACAAGATACGAGAAAAATGCAAAAGATCTCACTGCCTCAGGTTCTTGGATGTGAAAAGCTCAGTGATCATGTTGAGAGTCTTCTTCTTATCATCATCTACACCCTGGCGGCCCCTTACATTCGACAGCATCGAATGGCAATTTTGTGGATTGACATTACGATCAACAAAAACACCTGCATCGAGATTTCTCAATAAGGATGAGCTAATGCAAAACAAAGATGATGAAACTTATTTGGATAATCCATATTGACACGAACAAGGGAATTGTGTCATGACTCGTGAACATCAGCTAAAATTCCTTCATACAGCAACTACTGAGTTAATAATCTAAATAATCTGTCGACTCATTCATTGAACTCTCAAATACGATAATTGCAATCAATACCATTGCCTTATCAACTATCATCAAGACGTAATCATTATCAACAAAAAACATCATTGATCGTTGATAAATGTATTTTATACACTTATTCAGGCTGTTAAATTTGATTATTTGTTAATGAATTGTATGAAACATGGCTTAATTTTATGTATATATTGTTTGTAGGTAACAATCGATAAAAGAGGTGGGAGTAAGGAAAATAAGTGGGAAAATAGGGCTCAATTGCATCAAACACAAAGTTAGGGGACTAAAATGTAGTAATTCAAAAGTTGGGTCGGAATGCAAAACGATGATTCAAAAATGCCAATAGTCAATTGAAGTAGAAGAGAAGTCAACATGATGAGAAATTGTGGGAAATGATCAAAATACACACGTGAGAAAGTTCAAGGAACAATTTGCAAAATTGGTCCCAAATATTTGTACCATGCATACGTCAGGTCACAAAAAGCACTGTCCGAGTCCAAAATTCGTGTATTGTGAGTACACTCACTTTGAACCATGTGTACGCATGGTTCAATTTCGGGAAAAAAAGATTTGTTTCCTTATTTTGTTTTGGAAACTTTTGGTATGAAATCTTTTGGCGCCTTATATATACCATAAGTCGTCCAAAACGTGGAGGGATCTATCATCATATTGAGAGCAAAAAAATATGATTTTACATTAAAGAATAAAAAAAAAATCATCGTTTGGGTTGAAGATTAAAGTGAAGAATGGGAGCTTTCAAACTCTTCATAAGATGATTTTACGTTGAAGAATCAAGAAATTCATCGTTTGGATTCAAGATTAAAGTGAAGAAGTGTAGCTTCCAAACTCTTCATCATATTCCTTGTCCCGGATGATGTCTTTTCTTATTCTTTTGTGTAATTTTTATATGGCCATGCGGGCTCAACAACTTATGTATTGGATGGATGACAAATCTTATTGATTTGTGGTTTTAATACAAGACTTACTGTTTTTTAGTTGTCTCGTGTTTATGGTTCGATATGCATTAAGATTGTTTGTTTGAATGTTTGTGCACAATTTAGACAATTGAGTTGCTTATTTTGTAGTGTTAAAAAACTCACAATAAGTAGAACGTAACATGTTGAACACATGGGTAATATATATTAGGAATAATATTTATGATGTATGCAATCACATATGATAATCTAATAATTGAATGTGTGATTTGCATATGAATTCGAACGATTGAATAGAATCGGGTCGGGTCGGGTCGTGTTAAGTATATGTTTGATATATTTTAAAAAAGAGTAAAATTGATTATCGATCGTCACAAATACGTTAACCACACTGATTAGCATAAGTCGAGAATTAGAACTAGACATCAATTTGTGGAGTCGAAAATCCAATACCTTCGTCGCATATTTGACAGAAAAACTCTTCTTTACAGCTTTCATAGTTAATTAGAATAATCATAACAATCAAATCAATTTTTATGCTACAATAGATTGAACTTGATAAATACTAGTATATTAATCTTGAACGTTATTCCTTGTGAGACGATATTCATAGCTCACTACATATTACTTATCAATGATCTCGTATACTTGTAGGATATTCTACAAACAAGTTTTTGGCATTGTTCTCAGAGAATAACGATATTAATTAGATTCGACATTTTTATTTTTCTTTATACTTAGGCTATTAGGACACTGATTAATTTTCTATTGTCTTGACTCTTTTCAGGCGAACTTGGTTTATGCAAGCTCCTGGTGAGACTGATCTAGCTCCAATAGATCACAAAATCAAAATGACATTCAGAAATTGCATAAGAGAACAATGTCAAGCAAAGAGAATGGCCAATAATCAAAATCAACCATAGAATTGGATTCAGGTTCAGGATCAACTACTGCAACCAGATCCATAGAGAGCTATCCAGAATGAAGCTCCTATTTTAGTTGGAGATTATGTAAATCCAATTTCTACACCAGTGCAACCTGTTGTATTATATCCTCCATTCAGACAGCCAAACTCCACCTCAGACTGAATGTCATAAATATTTTTCAAAATCATTAAGGCTTTAGGTTTTTCAGGAAAGTTACGGAGAATCTTTATGAACATATTTCGGCTTTTCTCATATTATGTGAAGTTATTAATTACGAAGGGATATCAGCAGATGCATTTCGAATGCGATTATTCCCTCATACCTTAAAGAATGTCACAAGAGAATGGTTCCTTTATTTACCTTCAGGGAGCATACAATCATGGAATTATATAGTTCAAAAATTCACCATGAAGTTCTTCCCATCTTCTCGAGTTCACCAAATCAGGAATGAAATCCGTAATTTCAAGTAGAAAGATTTCGAGAGATATCCTAAAGCATGGGAAATGTTTAAGAATTTGTTTAGGAAATGCCCTAGCCTTGACATCCCTAAGTAGGCTTAGAAGTATCTTTTCTACTACGGACTACACTAAGAGTTCAGAAATATGATAGATGCTTCAGTGGAAGGATCAATAATGAAATTTGACGTCGATGAGGCCAATGAATTGTATAAAAAGATAGCAGGACATCAGTTAATGTGGCTAACCGACAGGAAAGCACAGTAGTTGAGATAGATAGCAGCTGCACTATCAGGACAAACTTAAGAGACTTTACCTAGGAATAGTGAGACAAATTCTTAGGAGAAAGTCAAAGTAATCACTATACGCAGTAGTGTTCAGTTATTAGAAATACACGTGAAGCGGCCAGCAACTGTTATAGAAAAGGTACATATCTCGAGTGAAAAGCAAGTGGACCAATCTGATAAAGCGACGGAAGAAAATAATCGAATCTTCAGATAGTCCACACATTAAGGCAACCACTCCTGTCATAGCTTATGCACATCTGATTCCATTCTCGTAGATATTGCAGAAACACGAGCTTGATAAGAAATTCGAGAAAATTTTTGGATGTGTTCAAAAAATTGTATATCAACATCCATTTGCAGAAGCCCTAGCTCAGATGCCCAGCTATGCTAAATTCATGAAAGAGATAATATCAAACAAGAGGAAGCTAGAGNTGCAGAAACACGAGCTTGATAAGAAATTCGAGAAAATTTTTGGATGTGTTCAAAAAATTGTATATCAACATCCATTTGCAGAAGCCCTAGCTCAGATGCCCAGCTATGCTAAATTCATGAAAGAGATAATATCAAACAAGAGGAAGCTAGAGGATCATGAAACGATCATATCAAACAAGAGGAAGCTAGAGGATCATGAAACGATCATATTGACAGAATAGTGCAATATGAGAATTCGACAAAAGTTGTCACCAAAATTCAAAGATCCAGGGAGTTTAACTATTTATTGGTAACAAATATATAGATAAGCCATTATGTGATTTAGGAACAAGTATTAATTTAATGCCTTCATCTCTTTCAGGAAATTAGCTTTGGAGGAAGCAAAAGCCAGTACAGTCACATTGCAGTTGGTTGACAGATCGATCAAACACCCTTGAGGCATCGTTGAGGACATTTTGGTGAAGGTTGACAAGTTTATATTCCATTTTTTGCTATTGGCAGACCTCTGATAGATGTGCAGAAGGGTCAGTTGATATTGAGATTAGATGAAGAAGAACTTACAATCAACATCTTCAAAGCATTCAAATTCTAGAAAGAATCAGATTCTTCTATGCAGATAGATGTGATCAGAGAAACAATGACAGAGACATTCAAATTTGACCATCCTCAAGATCCGCTTGAGGCTTGCTTGGTAAACTCTATGAACATACTACCTAAAAAAGCATAAGTAGAAGAATGAGCTAGATACATGGTCGTTTTACCACCATTCTTCAAGTAACCACGATTAGAGCTTGGTAAAGGTCCCACAAAACCTTTACCATCTATTCAGCAAGATCTAACACTTGAGCTCAAATAGTTACCTACTCACCTATGACATGCTTATTTAGGGAGAAGAATTCACTTCTTGTTATAATCTTGAATTCTCTTACAAATAAAGAAGAAGATCAGCTATTGAGGATACTTCGAGATCACAAAACAGTAATTGGTTAGACTATCTCCAAAATAAAATGGATAACCCCTTCTCTTTGTATGCATGAAATCCTGATGGAAGAAGATTACAAGCCTTCGTAGAGCATCAGTGAAAATTGAATCCGATTACGTACGAGGTGGTGATAAAAGAGGTTTTGAAGCTTTTGGGTCCAGGGATCATATATCATATATTTGACAGTCATTGGGTCAGTCCAGTATAGGTTGCGTTGAAGAAATGATGATCATTGTGGTTCCAAATGATAATAACAAGCTCATTCCGACGTACATAGTCGTGGGTTTAGAGAGTTTGTATTGACTACCGCAAACTCAACTACGCCATTCGAAAAGATCATTTTTCCCTTTCGTTCATTGATCAAATGTTGGAAAGGATTGCGAGCATGCATAGTACTGTTTCCTGGATGGATACTCAGGGGTATAATCAGATTTCTATAGCACCAGATGATGAGGAGAAGACTATCTTCACGTGGCCATATGACACATTTTCTTATAGGAGGATGCCCTTCAGTTTGTTTTAACTCCCCAACCATATTTTAGCGTTGAATGATGTCTATTTTCTCAGACATGGTGGGGCATATTATTGAGATATTTATGGATGATTTCTCAATCTTTGGTACTTCATTCAAAGAATGCATCGATTGCTTGGGATTGGCATTACAGCTTCATCGACAGAGCGAAAATACAAGTAATTGAGAAGCTATCTCCACCCATTTCAGTGAAAGGATTCAGAAGCTTTTTGGGATATGCCGGATTCTACCGTCACTTCATCAAAAATTTCTCCAAGATCATGAAACCTCTCTACAATTTGTTGGAAAATGGTGCCCCTTTTCACTTTTGAGAAGAATGTTTGGTTGCATTTAAAACTCTATAGGAAAAGTTGATTGCAGCCCCAATTCTAATGCCCATGACTGGAATTTACTGTTTGAGCTGATGTGTCATGTAAGGACAATATTACACAAGCAATTCACTACACCAGCAAAACTCTGGTTGAAGCTCAATTGAACTGTACTACTATGGAGAAGGAACTTTTAGCGGTAGTATTCGCCTTTGACAAAGTCAGACCATATTTGATAGGGTCAAAGGTGATTGTTTACACAGATCACTCAGTGTTGAAATATTTGATGAGTAAGAATGATGTAAAATCGAGACTCATTCGTTGAATACTGCTTTTGCAAGAATTTGATTTAGATATTCGAGATAAAAATGAGTGTGAGAATGTTTTTGCAAATTACTTATCTCGCATAGAATCTTAAGGATCAGACCCTACATATGAAATAAATGAGTTATTCTCGGATGAGAAACTTTTTCAAATTGGGACGACGCCATGGTATGCATATTATGTAAATTACTTGGTTAGCTCCCTCATTTCAGCAGAGTACTCAAGTCACGCAAGAGAAATTTTCCGATGAACTTAAGTGCTACTTCTAGGATGATTTGTTTCTTTATCGACGGGGTCCGGATCAGATAACTCGTCGTTGTGTGCAGGAAGAAGAACAAAATTAATTGTTGGAACGTTGCCACTCTTTACCATACATAGATCATTTTGTAGCATCCAAAACAGCAGTAAAAGTTCTACAGTTGGGTTTTTATTGGCCTACGTTGTTCAATGACGTTTAGGTTTTAGTGAAGAGACATGATAAATTCCAGAGGATCGAGAATATATTAAGGAATAATGAGATGCCCTTAAATGGTAATTTAGAGG
The DNA here is from genome assembly GCA_903798315.1 of Fraxinus greggii. Taxonomy (NCBI): domain Eukaryota; kingdom Viridiplantae; phylum Streptophyta; class Magnoliopsida; order Lamiales; family Oleaceae; genus Fraxinus; species Fraxinus greggii. Next base: position 11,683 of record CAIGRK010374053.1, on the reverse strand, counting down.
TTGAATTATTTGACATGTGGGGTATTGACGTCATGGGATCATTCCTATCTTCATACGAGCAGTAATACATCTTGGTGGCAGTGGATAACGTGTCGAAATGGGTCAAGGTTGTAGCTTTTCTAACTAACGGTGGATAGTGGTAACTCAGTTCCTTAGGAAGAATATTTTCTCGAGGTATGGCACCCTGTGGGCTATTATTAATGATGGTTGAAAGCATTTTTGCAATCGTCAATTTGAAGCTTTGTTAGCTAAGTATGGGGTTAAGCATTGAGTATCAACTCCATATCATCCTCAGACTAGCGAAAAGATAGAAATCTCCAATAGAGAGTTGAAAGGGATTATTGAAGAAACAGTAAATGCATCACGTACAGACTGGTCAAAGAAGTTGAGTAATTCACTTTGGGCTTACAGAACAACTTTTAAGACTCTAATTGGCATGTCTCCATATCGGTTAGTCTTTGTCAAAGCATGTCACCTATCAATTGAGCTTGAACATAAGACGTATTGGGTAACACACATTCTCAATTTTGATATAAAGTTAACGGGGAACCAAAAAGTCCTTCAACTCAATGAACTCAATGAATTCAGGTAGGGTGCATATGTAAATGCCAAGTTATACAAGGAAAAGACAAAGAAATGGCATGACGGGAACATTAAGGAAAAAGAGTTTGAGGTTGGTTAATAGGTGCTCATGTTCAACTCTCACCTCAAACTCTTTCTTGGCAAGTTGAGATCTAGGTGGTCGGGTCCATTCATCATTGTGGCTGTTTGTCCACATGGCACAATGGAAGTGATATCTCAAGATCAGTTGAGGAGGTTCAACGTCAACAGACAATGCTTGAAAGCTTATTGGGGAGCTGACTACTCATATGAGAAGACAATCATACCACTTGACAGTGCAGAATAGCCTGAGCAACAGAGTCGAGCTATAGATTATAAACAAGTGTTTATTGGGAGGCAACCAATTTCTCTTCCCTTTTATTTATTCAGGTTTGATGTATTAGATTAGGAGTTTTATTGCTTTGGTGTGTTAGATTAGGCATCATCCATCCATCACGTAGGTAGTTTGAGTCAATGCACGAGTCACGCAAGTTCAAATTTATTTTGCATAAGCTTGGGGGTGTTCAAACCTCAATTGCCTGGGTTGAAGGGAAAATCACGAATATCAAAGTGAAAACGAGATTTTTAGGACATTAGAAGTTCAAAAGTGTGTTTGTAGGGGAAAATAGTGAGTTTTGTGAAATTTGTTAGTTCCACAGCACTTTCACACTTATGAAGCATAATAGAGTGTTAGTTGTGCAAGTGTTCGGGTTTGGAGTGAAAAATGGGGTGCTTGAGCTAAGTTAAACCAAAACGAGCTTTTCAAGATTGGCATTGAGTTTCAAAACTTATGAAAGCTTCACATTCTTTCTACACTTTTTAAAATACGTTTGGCACGAGAATCAAATTGGGGGTGGTCGAGGAGCTTCGAATTTCAAAAAATAAAAAATAAAAATATTTCAAGTCCGTGCTCACACATGGTTGGCAGGATGACCAACTGAGGACAACCTGTTTCAACCATGTGTACGTGTTACTGAAGCCATGCATACGTGTGGTTAACATGTTTTGGGTTTTAAACCCCTCAGCCCATTATTTTCACCACATACACACACCATGCCCCCACTTCTCAAACATGCACAGCCCCACCCCTTCGACACCCGCACGTTCCCTAGCATATCTTTGGCATCCTCCACTCGAGACTTCATAATTCCACCAACTACTACACACATAAAGGATTTACCACTTCATTTCATCTAATTTCCAAGAATTGAAGGTATATTGGAATGAGCCCTACTCTAATAGTTTTGAAATTGACTTGATTTCTTTTTACTGTTTTTGGAATTTGTTACATGACAATTGGTGGAAGGGATTAGGAGTCATAGATGTGGTTGTTAGTTAAGAAATTTTGAGGTTGCCCATAATGGTGCTCAAGTTCTTGTCCATAATGGTGCTCAAGTTCTATCTTTCTTGACTAATTTGTGCCCTCTACGTGTTCAATGAAATGCTTGCATGAATATTTTGGTTGATTTAAGGCATCAAATTCATACACTCCATTGATGTGACTTGCATATGCACCTTCACCTCATTACCTACAAATTTTAGTCAAATTTGCACAAAATATAGAGGGGACACAACTCTTAGATCGCATCCTTTATTTGCAGCCATAGTCCCTGCATGCGTCCCCTACTTGTGGCATCCATATTTTGGTCCCGAATTTTGTATTTTGATATTGTTTGGAACATTCATATCACGTATACTTCTCTCATGTGGATTTTCCTTATTTTGAATAGATATGCCTCCCAAATGCGCACGCGACAACCCCTCAACTTCAAAATGGAAAGGCAGTGCATCTTCTTTCTCCACCCCGGCACATTCTCGTGTTGAGGAGGGTAGCTTGAGACGATTCCTTAGCCCAAAGCACAGACTTTGATTTGAGTAAGTGGTCACCAAATGGACTGTTTTGCCCGAGCGACAGGTGATATTGGAGGATTTCTCGGGGTTTGAGATAGAGACAATAGTTCACTGTGTGGGTTGGGAAAAGGTGGTGGGAAAGCCATTTTCCATTTACCCTACACTTGTCCAAGAGTTTTACACAAACTTCAAATTCTCCGTAGAAGAGTCTGGTTCAGATCACGAGCATCAGACTTAGGTAAAGGAGAAATGGTTCATGTTCACACCCGAGTTCATTGATGAGTACCTCGAGTTGACCAGAGAGGGCATCACCTCGAACCACTAGAGCAGAATTGTCCAGAGTTAGTTCAAGTTCTATATGGGAAACCAGATGCTTGGCCGCTTCGTCGTACTAATTTCTTATACAACTATTTGACAGAATCTCTTATGATTTTGATGATGTTTATGTGCCATTATGTCAACTTTCCAAGCATCGGTTCAAGTTCGATCACGCGAAAGCAGCTTTACTCATCTAGCTATGGGGCTGAAACTTGATTTGGGCACTCACATTTATAATTTAATATGTGCCCGAGCTGTAGAGGAGGACACACGCTCATATTTTTTAGCCTCATCTATAGGATATGCAGAGCTTACAGGGTGCGGCTCCTACCGACTAAGCTGGCTATGCGTCCTACGGAGAAAAGTTGAGAGTTATGGACGGGGACGACTGGATAACAAGTACGAAGAGGGCCATGGGGACGACGATGACATCCATCCTGCTCCACCGCATGAGCCATTGATAGACACACCTGTGCTCCGCCAAATGTTTGCGATGGTGATCAGGCTCGATCGAGATGTTCAGTAGATGCAACAGGATTTCACAACCTTGGATTTATGGGCGTGGGATATTCAGACTAACATCCAGATCATGTGAACTAGCACCGCAGGACTCATGAGGATATTTTCAACTTATGTCGATGCACTGATGGCTTATTAGTTAACTGGATCGATGTACATAGATGATGGACGGCATGTAGTTCCGACCTGATCAAACATATAACACGGTTCACTGCATGCAAGCCGAGATGAGTCAGCGGTCCGCTGTGATGAGGGAGATTCGGTCCGCTTAACTCCACATCTACCATCGGACTGATCGGTGGAGTTTTTAGTCCCTTTCTTTTTCCTTATTTTGGAATTTCATTGTCATGTTTTGGTACATTGAAGACATTGCACATGTTAAGTTTGGGAATGGTTTTTTCTTCATCGGTTATATGTAGTTTATATGTAGTTTTGTGTGATTGTCGTGTGTTAAAAAATTGTTTTTAATGCTTTTATGTGTTTGTGTAGGTTGGATGGCCTTGTCGGCAATGATGTATACGCTGGAACTATGTATCAAAATACGAACCAAAATACGAATTGTGGAAAAATTATATATTGAGTTGATTGACACTTGTCTATGTGAAACTTGATCTTTATTGAGCATGATATTCATGTTTTGCATTATGAATTGATGACTTGGTTCATACTAGGAGAAAAGTCGAACATAGCTAATGTAAACTTGCAAAATGATGAATGTATATACCCATAAAACTTCCTTTAGGAGAGTTTGGAGATGATTGAACTAGTGTAGAGGAACATTGAGATGAATAGGAGTTCCATGTGTGGATTATCTAGAGCCAACAAGATGAAATAAGGTGCGAATGTTAAATTAGAGGTCGTTTGTCTAAAATATATGTTTAATAAAGGGCATTGCACTAATCTTGGCACAAAAGAAATGAAAAATGCTTAATTGTGGAACTTCTTTTCGGAGCGTTTTTTACTCAAGTAATTAAGCTTACAAGGGTTTTTAAAATCTAGTGTCCTTTGGTCATCTGACTTGGGAGTCATTAGCTGAAAGCTCACTATATGGGTCACTTAGTCAATTAATGTAGAGAAATAAAAAAAAGGAAATTTGAATGGTGAAAAAAGTAGAATAAACAGGTGCACGAAACAAAAGACACACCAAATGCTAAGATCAAGCCCGAAACAATTGTTTTAGAGAATTAGACATTTTTATGAAGCTTATTAGTTTGGTTGATTCTTGAGGCCGAATTACAGAGGGTGAGGATTAGAATCAGCTAAAAAGTCGGCTTAAGTGCACACCTCAAAAAAAGTAAGTGAAACGCATAAGTTTGGGAATGTGTATCTCACAAGTAAAGAAATGAAATATTTGACTACTACATGTCAGGAATCAAACTAGTCATGAACTTGTGGTGTTTACATGAATATTCACACACACACACACACACACACACACACACACAGAGAGAGAGTTTAAGTTTTGCATTGAGCAAGTAGAAAATAATTTCAATTGTGTAATTTGGACACTGTTCGTAATATTGATACAAATACCAAATCCTAAAACTAACAGCAAACCATCTAACCAAGGTTAAAACGGGTTAGGCTATAGTTTGTTTGAGGGCAAACAAAGGTTCAAGTTTGCGAATGTTTGATAAGTGTATTTTATACACTTATTTATGCCGTTAAATTTGATTATTTGTTGATGAATTGTATGAAACATGGTTTAATTCTATGTATATATTGTTTGTAGGCAACAATCAATGAAAGAGGCGGGAGTAAGGAAAATAAGGCTCAATTTCATCAAATGTAAAGTTCAAGGACTAAAATGCAATAAGTCAAAATTTGGGTCGGAATGCAAACCGATGATTCAAGAATGCCAAGAGTCAATTGGAATTGAAGAGAAGTCAATAGGATGAGAAATTGTGGAAAATAATCAAAATATACACGTGAGAAAGTTCAGGGACCACCATGCGTATGCATAGGCCTGCAAGCCTTGTGTACACAAGGTTGCAAAAAGCACTGCCTGAGGCCAAATTTCGTGTATTGTGTGTACACTCATACGCATGGTTCAATTCCGGGGAAAAATTGTGTTCCTTATTTTGTTTTGAAAACTTTTAATATGCAATCTTTTGGCACCTTATATATACCATAAGCCATCCAAAACATTAGGGGGATCCATCATCATATTGAGAGTAAACAAGGCAATTTTACAATGAAGAATCAAGAATTCATCGTTTGAGTTGAAGATTAAACTTTCAAATTCTTCATAACATTCCTTGTCTTGGGCGATGTCTTTTCTTATTCTTTTGTGTAATTTTCATATGGCTATGCTAGGCTAAACAACTTATGTATTGGATGGATGATAAAGCTTATTGATTTGTGGATTTAGTACAAGACTTATCATTTTTTAGTTGATTCTCGTGTTTGTGGTTTGATATGCATTAAGACTGTTTGTTTCAATGTTTGCGCACCATTTAGACAACTAAGTTGCTTATTTGTAGTGCTATAAAACTTATAATAAGTAGAATACTGTATGTTGAACACACGGGCAATAGATATTAGGACTAATGTTTATGGTGTGTACAATCACAATCGTAACTTTTTACTAATCTCGGGTAACATTGAAATGTACCCATTTTCTTGATTAATTCTTTGTGGATTTCAGTTGAGATTGATCAAATATTGTGAAAATGCAAGATTTGATTAATTTGATCAATTTACAGAAATGTAGGTTTTGATTAATTCTTTACATAAAATCTTGAATGAAAAAGCGTAAGGAGTTGAAATTGATCAAAACTTGCAGAAATGCAAGCTCTGATTAATTCTTTGTAGGTTTTAACTTTTTACTAAATTGATCATTATTTAAAATGGCTGGTTTTCTTTCAAGTGCATGCAGGAAAGTGATGATAATTTTTACATTGAAAAAAGCTGCTATTTGATTCTTGTTTCTATTTTAATCATTAATTTTGCTTTAGTTTTTGTTATTTCCTTGCTATATTGTTAGACTTGCGGTACTATCTTAAAAGATCAACCTTATTAAGAGAAATAACTCTAACCTTTATAAATTTGTCTATCTGTTCATCTTTATTCGATGTGAAATTTCATCCATTAACATGCCTCCGCAAGATGTGGCTCGTTTGAGCACAAATCTTGAATTCTCTGTGCTCACTTTTTTAGTCTTAATCGAATCGAATTGTTATGGGGCTATGATACCGTGTTAAGATTGATGTTCCATCTTAAAAGGTCAACCTTGTTAAAAGAACTAGCATAAAACCCTATAAATTGATCTATATTTCATCTTTATTCGACGTGAGATTTCATCCCTTAACATGTATTTCTCTTCTTGTTTCTTCAACCAGATTTCATGACTTTACTAATGTACATACATATCTTGAATTTCTGCTACCTTTGAAATGATATTCTATATAAAAATCTGATCTTGGTTCTGACCTCAAAATCTTGTATGACCCTACTCTCAACAGAACCCAACCACCTCTCCTTCCACATCTATATTTCCATCATGTAGTTTGGATTTCTAATTTGACAACAGTCTTTTCTCCTGGAATTGAGAAATTACTGTATCTTATTTCTGTAATTGTCTAGTGGATAAATTGATAACACAATTCATTCATCCGGATATTCTGAAGTGCAATGCATTGAAGTAAATTTCTAGTAAAATTGCATGGTGGTGTAAGCACATCTCTAAAGTTGGAACCTTAAGTTTTCTACCGAACAATAGAATCCCCCTCCCCACAGTTTTCTTGATGCTAATTAGTACAATCGATATATAATTAGCCCAACTTTCTTGAAGTTTCTTCAGAATTAGTTTATCGTACTGTACAGTATCTGAAGTTACAAATCTAAAAGACGACCTTGAACCACTAATAATGATAACTCAGACCTTCTGAAGGGTCTTCATTGTCGTATCTTCTTGGTTTCTTGGACTAGGCTGATTTGGATTCTTTTGGTTTTGGCTTTGTTTTGAGTTCTTTGTACTTTCTTCTTCAAATTCCGCTTTGTTGGCAAGTTCATTTACGGCTTTCACACTCTTTTCGATTCTTGCAGCAACTTCTATCAGCAATGTGGAAATGGAAAGTATTGGAACAATCTCCATGAGAGGTAATATGGTAGTACTTTTGTTTCCCTCTTCTGTGCTATGTTTGGAGTCTCCAATAATAGGTTGTTTAGACAGGGATTTCAGGGTGCCTTGAAGTTCTTGCACTGCATCGTTCATCTCGTGTACCATGATATCAATCTTTATCGATTTTGTCATTGTATTCATAATAACTGCCAATTCTTTTAACACGTCCGAGGAACTAGAGCTTAATCTTATGCAACACTCGCTGAAATGCTTCTTTAGGATATTGGGTGCCTGCAAAAACACCGAAAAACATTAATATTATGGACCAAAAACTAAGGCATTGTTGGATTGTTTGGTAAGGCATATTATTTACCTGTGTGTCTGAGTTGATGCTAACATTAAGAGTTTCAATGCAGTAAGCACATTTACGCAGTAAAGCCCCGACTTTTAGGTACTCGTTCCACGGATGGCGAAAATTGAATTTCCCATGTGCAGGCTCCCACCTAGCAAAATTAGCCTGTGGAGATGCGAAGTTTATAGGTGAGTAATATACTCGAAAAGTAGACTCAAACTTTGAAGTTACTGCAAGAATTTTTTGTATGAATCAGAAATGTACCATGGCTTCCTCAGTAGCCTTTGAATTAAGCACACATTTGTAACCTTGTAATACTTTGTCTGAATCTTCACCCTTGGCATTTACATTTGCACTGATGCCAAAGTATTCTACTACACAACCTGAGTTTTATGAACAAAACATATTATTATTTTCTATTTTATTAGTAAATCGACGTGCTATATCATCGTTTATATATGATTTTTTCTGTCTTACCATTTAAAGAAGCAGCAAGTTTTTCCATGTTGTTTGTGATAAGATAGTGAAGTTCACTTCCTGCCCATATAGGACAGAAAAGCATGGTTATAAGGATACAAAGGGAGGTTCCTATGGCAATTGTGGATAATCTATGATGAGCCAATTCGAACAATTTATCCACACGATAGCCCGATACTGATACAAAGCTGAAGGTGAGGATAAAGATCATAGCACCATAGTCGAATCGCGCTTTTATAGTTGGAATGAATCGAGAAAAGGTAGCGGCAGCAGCTGCAAGTAAAATAAATGATTTCTCAGTAATTTGTAAACAATAATTTATAGTTTTCCTTTAATTGTTTCTTCATATTTTCGTGTTTTGATTCCTGTAATTAGGAATTAAACCTTACAACAGATTATGCTCTGATTGGGGATAAAATGCTGAGGACCAGAAAAAGAAGAAATTCGACCTACCTAAGAGGAAAACCGAGACTTGTAGAATTATGGGTTCGAATTTTTCTCCCGACTGCTTTGCAATCCAGTGAATGCCGAGTCCTAATGCCCCAGCCAATAAAGTTCCTATAGCTCTATTCACACATTTACAGAGTGTAGCCCCTGCAATTTTAAGAAAAAAGGAATTAAAATCTTGTATGTCGTCATGTCCACTACTATCTAATACTGTGTGCCAAAAACATTTTGAATACTTACCCACAGTGTATTCGAATACGACGACTACAGTCATAACAGCCCACATAGCATTCCCTCCAACTCCATTATACAAAGGCCTCATGTAATAGAAGAGAGAGATGATAGAAAGAGCCATCCCTACTTTAAGTCCATGAATAGCTTTCTTAGGCTCTCTAACAGCTAAACTCCAAGCCTTTTCAAGAAACTTCCAAATTCTTGACACGAACCCCACAATTAAACCTCGTAATCCATTGCAAACTCGGATTTGAGACTTCGTCTCAGGCGCTAAAACTTTAGAAGTATTTTCATTCGGGACGTTAATCCTCCATTCCAATCCTCCAGACTGTTTACTTTCCTTAACCATCTTTACGAAATCAGACAACTTGAAAACAACCTTGTCTAGGTGAAATGCTAAGTACTAGGATTATTTATACTAGGTAGCTTATGAAAGGAACAGCTGAATACAGTTGATGTGTTGTCTTATGCAGAATTCAACTTTCAGAATCAAAGCGTTTCTTTGGCTAGGTTGTTATATATGATTGGCTTCTAGTCAAGCACACACATATATATGGCCATCTCAGGTTGCTTGGATTTTATAAAGTATTTGTACATTCGGATGATCGTATCGTACAGGAAAGAAAATATTTTTGGTAGGTAAGCTTGACATCAATATTTTGCATTTTCTTTATGGCACTAATGGCTTTAATAAGTGATCAGATAGAGCATATACACACGACCTAAAATCCAACATTGACATCAGCATAACCTAAAACCATAACATCATTGGTTTGCCTCTTTAAGAACTTTGATGGCATGATCACTCCACCATAAACGTATTTCTGTTCTTCTTAAAGCATAAGCCAAAGGGAAACTATAAGATAACTTATTTATGATTTCATGATAATCAGCTTGAATTAAATTACAGTTACCTTTTGTTAGTTTTAAAGTCAAATCAAAAAATTAAATGAAGTATTAAATAAAATTTCCCACTAGTACAACATCACTCCACATTCAATGCTTAATTATATACCCTAGCTATGTTTTGCTCAATGAATCAAGAACGGGTTTGGTATCGATCTTGGTTGGTTGTAGCCCTCCCGATGATCGGTGTCCTATCGCTGATTTCGTGCTTGAGTAAGATTTCTTAGAGTTGAAAACTATCATTGGACTCGAGAATTCCCACATCTTATTTCATGTTTTTCTTTCTCCGAATACGTTTTGTGATATCAATCAACCAAGATTCATTATCAACAAAGAGAAGAGTCTAAATTATATTAGATTAAAACTTGTTTAGAGCAAAATGACCTAAATTTAGGTTATTCTCCAAATTAAAAACAAAATTTCCTAATTCTATACAATGCTAGTGACTTTAGCCTAAAGTGGAAAGTCCTTTTAAAATTAAAATCATTATATAATCAATTTGTATTTAGAAAATTAAATAAATGTCATATTCTAGAATAACAACCCACATACCTTTAAAATCCATCACTATCAGAAAAATGGTTTACATCATAATTAATGTGTGAAAATTAGGTCATGAATGAAAATCCACTAATCTTTTTGCATGCTTTTCCAAATTGGTTTTTCAAAAATTAACTTAACAACAAATTTTGCACATTAGTTTAAAAAAATCAAATGCGCACATCACTCACAAAGTTAAAAATGAACCTCACATATATTATTTGAAAAGCTGGCACAACTATCACATAAAAGCTATTGTGCTTATAATGCTTCCATTTCTAACAATTCCTATACTTTGAATTGAATAAGATTGGTTCTTTCTTAAATTTTCTTGTATTAAATAATATTGTACAATACAATTAAATTATTAAGTTTCAATTTTTTTTATTTTATCTACAGTATTGCAGAGTCATGCAGAACAAATTAACGTGCTATATATTAAAGATTATCCCACACTATGCTTAAAGCATTGCAAAAGATGGACATTTGGTACTGTACAGTTTAGTGATCAATATTTCTAAATTGTTTTTCTTCTTTAATATAACTCAATGCTACCAATTTAGTTGCCAAATATGCGATTGGTATGTCATGACGACATATTTTGTGGGACTTTGTTTCGCACTCTTCCACCAATTCTCCCTTTGAATGAAGTACAATATCGGTGTTCTAGCTATAATTTGTCCATTTCTCTTCCTCAAATCAAGAAAGATTAAGCTCAACGCTTCTATTACAACAGGGGTCATCGCCTTACAAGGGCACAACCACCTTAAGAGCCAACCATGAATTTTTTCGGCCATTGGGTACTAACTATAATTGAGTTTACGTCATAAAAGATTAACTTAATAGGTGGAGTAGCCAATGTCATAAAAGTTCATTATTTACCCCATGTCTAACCAACGTGAAACTTAATTCGCATTCTCCCAGCAAACAGTACCGTATGGCATTAAAGAAGAATAATCATGCAATTCAATACATTTTAATAATGTGTATCAAGAGAATAGTAACTACATGTTTGACAAACAAGATTGAACAATAACACACTATTAAAGAAGAAAAATAAGCTAATTATAATATTGTTCATTATACTTTTCAGTAGGGTTGGACATGGTCTGATTCGGTTCTCTTCAGAATTGAATCGAATCGAACCAAGATTTTCGATATTTAATAAATAGAACCGTTAGATTCAAATATAATTATGGAACCGTTAAGGTTCGGCTCCGTTCGGTTCGGTTCGATTTGATTCGGTTCTATAATATAATTAATTTTTTTAATATTTACAACAACACTATATAAATAACTAGTGACTTGTTCATTCGTAACTTTTACAAATTAACGTAGTCCAATTTAAAAACATATAAATAATAAGTTGTCCAATA